>VWYP01012375.1:3059-16792 GCA_013400435.1 Pycnonotus jocosus
ACAGAAGAAAACAAAGTTAAGAAGGAACTTATGATGTGACTTTTATTTTAAATCAGAACAAGAATTACCATGAAAAATTTTCAGATGTACTGTTTTACAAAATAGATTTATGTTTTCTGAGAGAGATCTTGTACAACTAAGCTATCTTGCACAGATTAATTCTCAGAATGGCTAACACAAGAAGTAACTAATTTCTGAACTGTGAAAGCTGTTGTGGGTGCCTTCCTCAGCATTGGTTCAAGATGGGTCACTTTTTTGGTTAGGACATGTCTGAGTTTTTTGCTTTCTTCATAATTGCCAATGTTACTTGATTATGCAAAAAGGAGAACATGAATGCAGGGTACAAACAGCACAGCCTACTGAGGCAGGAGAAAATCTGCCTCACACACAGAGCAAGTCAAAATTTTTATGGAAATACTTAGTTTTCTGCAGTAGTTATGAGTTTTTATAATCCCTATATTATACCCAAAAAACCCACCCAGTGTTACAAAGATAAGTGACAGTGGTGAGGCACTGGAACAGACTGTCCAGAGAAACTGTGGATGCTCCATCGCCAAAAGTGTTCAAGACCAGGCAGGATGGGGCTTGGAGCAACCTGGTCTAGTGGAAGGTGTGCAAATGGCAACAGTAAAAATCATATTACCTTTAAAGGTTCCTTCCAACCCAAACTGGTTTATGGTTAAGATTTTTGTGAATCACCACTCATGATAAACATTAAGACATGAAAATAATTGAAAGAAGACTGCTTCAATAGATAGGGTCTCCCTAAAATACTGGTTAAAAAGGAGAAATGCTCTTGGGCTGAAATCAGGATGCAGACATTCTTGTTCCTCTATTAATTCTGAAACATGTTTTAAGTTTACAGTCAAAGTTACAGTCTACAGCTATTGAGCAACTTTAGGGGAAAGTAGTCAGTAGGCACCTTAAATGTTACAAATGTTTTCCCCACAGCCACTGCTGAGTGGCTATACCATTGAAGGATACACTATTGAGTAACCACAACATTCTGTTACAATACATTTCCTAGCTGTTAGCACTGGAAAGTTCTAAAATTTTAAGCATTTTCTGGATCACACTAAAAAGATATATTTGTTCTGGTTTTTTTTTAAACAGCTGACACTTCCTTTAACTCCACAGTACTGCTTGTTTCAAAATTCTGAAGAATAACGTAAGAATTGTTCACATCACAGTTAATTAAAACAGGCATCACTTTTATAAGGCAGACTTTTCTGTGGTAGCGGAACCATCAAAATGGACCTCGCTATGACAGTAAATAATTGTACTGTCACTAAATTATTTCAAATTATTAGTGCCAGTAGAAGGATATTATGAATGCTTACAAAGTAAAAGTTACTGACACACAAACCTGAAGATTGTAAAAAGAAGCTTCAAATCCATTTCTGAAATATTGCGACTCTTGCCTAAGTCATCAGACATTTTAAAAGCCTTGTAATCCAGTAAAGTGACACTGAGCCATATATTTCCTCACAAAACAGCTTTACCATCCAGCATTTCCAATTCTGATTGTCCAAAGGAAATCAACTTTCCATGAAGCATGTGCTGGGTTTGGAGTAGAGTCAATTTTCTTAACAACAGCTGGTATGGGGCTGCATTTTGGATTTGTGCTGAATGCAGGGTTGACAATATAGAGATGATTTTGTTATTGCTGAGTAGAGCTCACACTCTGAGTAGAGCCAAGGGCTATTCTACTTTTCACACTGCCACACTGGCAAGGAAGTTAGAGGCGCATGGGAGGTTGGGAGGAGACAAAGACAGGACAGGTGACCCAAACTGACCAAAGGGTCCAGACCATATGGCAGGCTCAGCATATAAAGTGTGGGAAAGGAGGGGGAAGGAAAGCATGTTTGGAGGGATGTCATTTGTGTTCCCATGTAACTGTTACATGTGATGGTGCCTTGCTCTCCTGGAGATGGCTGAACACCTCCCTGTCCATGGGAAGCACTGAATGAATTCCTCACTTAGCTTTGCTTGTTTGCATGGCTTTTGCTTTCCCTACAAAACTCTTCATCTCAACCCATGACCCTTCAAACTCTCTACCCAGTCCCATTGATGAGGGAGTGAGTGGCTGCAGGGGCTTGGCTGCTGGCTGGGGTTAAACCACAGCAAAGTGCCAAGTGGCTACACACAAAATAAGTTTCTTCTAAAGTGATTAGTGATGATGTAAGACAGTAGCATCCACTTTTGGAGGTCTACGTCCATGTTTTCAGGAAATATGAAACAAATTAGTATCAACCAATAGAGAGTCACAGTAAGGCAAAGGTNCCAACAGAGAGTCACAGTAAGGCAAAGGTATGACTCTCCTTCTCCCACCCCAAAACAAACACACAAACAAACAAACAAAAGACAATATTTAAAGTAAGAAATATTTTCTTAGTAACATGGTCTTGATAATGTTACAAAACCAAAACCTTTTCAGAGGCAAATTCAGTCGTGCTCTCTAAACCTTTCATTTATGAAAGGTTTTAAGGATATGGAAATGCTTAATGGACAATATGCTTTAAAATATGGATATTAAGTATTTGAGTCGAAATAAGTAAACAGAATTTATTTTGGTTACATNGCAGGCTCAGCATATAAAGTGTGGGAAAGGAGGGGGAAGGAAAGCATGTTTGGAGTGATGTCATTTGTGTTCCCATGTAACTGTTACATGTGATGGTGCCTTGCTCTCCTGGAGATGGCTGAACACCTCCCTGTCCATGGGAAGCACTGAATGAATTCCTCACTTAGCTTTGCTTGTTTGCATGGCTTTTGCTTTCCCTACAAAACTCTTCATCTCAACCCATGACCCTTCAAACTCTCTACCCAGTCCCATTGATGAGGGAGTGAGTGGCTGCAGGGGCTTGGCTGCTGGCTGGGGTTAAACCACAGCAAAGTGCCAAGTGGCTACACACAAAATAAGTTTCTTCTAAAGTGATTAGTGATGATGTAAGACAGTAGCATCCACTTTTGGAGGTCTACGTCCATGTTTTCAGGAAATATGAAACAAATTAGTATCAACCAATAGAGAGTCACAGTAAGGCAAAGGTATGACACTCCTTCTCCCACCCCAAAACAAACAAACAAACAAACAAACAAAAGACAATATTTAAAGTAAGAAATATTTTCTTAGTAACATGGTCTTGATAATGTTACAAAACCAAAACCTTTTCAGAGGCAAATTCAGTCGTGCTCTCTAAACCTTTCATTTATGAAAGGTTTTAAGGATATGGAAATGCTTAATGGACAATATGCTTTAAAATATGGATATTAAGTATTTGAGTCGAAATAAGTAAACAGAATTTATTTTGGTTACATTTACCCCGAAACAATGTTGTAATTGAGAGCTGGGTGATCTTTTGGCACAGAAGGTACAAGAGGCTCTGGCTGCCATTCTTCAATCAACTCTTCTTTTTCCTGATCAGGAGAAAAGAAATACTGTTTGAGAAGGGAATTCTCCTAGAAAATGCATTATGCAACTAATAAACAGTTGATAACTACTGTATTAGAAATCACATACGCTAATACATGTCACCTTTCTGAGATACTTAAAAATTGATATTATCTCAGGATCTTTAAATGAGAGGCTCGCAATTTTGAAATTGGGAATGGAATAAGATATAAAGAAACATGAACCAGATGTGTCTGTGTATTAAAGATCTCACATGATAATCAAGAGATGAGACAGTAACATCACGTCCCTGCCAAATTTTAATCAACGCCGTTCCATTCAACCTGTTAAATATGAAAATTCTCCTCTACACTTTATGTAGAGAAGAATTATGTAACTGCATATGAATTACATTAAAATTTAATATAGATTGCCTCAATTTACATTCTCAAGTCTTCAACAGTGTTGTTTCAATAACACTGGCATTAAAATACTTAGCAAAGTAACAAATATGTGAGAAGGATACACTGGAGAAAAACTGTCAAGTGCTCAAAAAAAGGTAACAACAACTACTAAACCACATATCCTACACCTAACCATGAAGGAATACTGAGCACACATTCATCTTCAAAGTAATACCTAAATTCAGGTTCATCTCAAAGTGGAACTACAACCCAAGAGAAAATTCCATCCTCACCTCATAACACCAGTGGGCATCTCTATACCAGTAAATAATATTACTATCTGGACGGAGAAAAAAAATCAATTACATAATTTTACACTAAGGGTGCTGATCAACCACATTGCAAGCCAGCAGCTCCTACTGTGCAGTCCTCTCCTATCCAAACATTCTTGTTCCTTGTGCTGGGAGAAGCAGTCAAAAAAACAGACAAAAGCCTTATTCAGATCCAGATGAAAACTAAGTCAGCAAAAGCAGGATATATATCTATACTAGAACCCACAATCCCAATCCTAATCTGGAATGGCTGATGCTATTGGGAAACCACATTCTGAGTTGCAGTTGCCCAGTAGTATTTTGTACCTTTCTCAAGAGTTCAAAAAGGAGTTCTGACAATCATAAAGCAGGACATATGCTCATGCAGCCTTCACTCTGCTGTTACAGTAGTTGTCGAAAAGCCCCAAATCCCTACTATATAGTGTATCTGGAATCAATGTACATTCATTTTTTGCGTTCATTTTGGAGCACAGGGTTGTTGTTTTGCTGCTGTGTTTCATTTTGGTTTGGGGTTTTTGCATGGGAGGGTTATTGGGTTTTGCTTTAATTAGGCAGCAGAATAAATCAGGTGAGAAGTGGGTGCAGCCTATCAGTTATGGAAGGATAAATAAGAAAAGCTTTATTTGACATCAAATGCCTTAGAGGAAAGGACTTGAGACACATGGCGTTTCTTCTGTTTGAGACCTGAACACAGAATATTTGAGCAGTTTTAAGGCAGAGCAGGCAACATAAAATTAATTTTCTTCAAAGAAAGTAGAATTAAAACTGTGGAAGCATGTACTCAGCTTTTTCATTAAAGTCTAAATTTTTTAGCTAAGTGCGCAAAATATCATCAAACGGCTTAGCTACTGAGGACACAAGCTCAATTAAAATACTTTTGTCAAAGAGTTTAGCAGTAAGAAAAAAAGTATGTATAGATGGACACTAACTACAATAAATAAGCACATTCCAACTGCAGTTAAGATCTGTGAACATAAAGATAATGAGCACTTCCTAATTAGTATTCCTATCCCCCACTCATACTAATTCCTAAGAAGTTTCTACTCTTCCTTTTAAAATTTTTGTTGCACACAAACTTAACAGCATAGGTCACAAGCCACAGATGAGACATGGCAACATCCTAATCTTTCTCTTAATACAACTTAGAATATACAGGAGAAGTGTAACTGTCTTTTCAAACAACACTACTTCATTAATTCTAGCTCTCATTCATTCTCCTCATCCATTACATAGCATTTTGCTTTTTCGTGGACGTAGACAAACATTAGCATATTCACACGTCAACCGTTTCCACAAGTTCTTAGCACAGGACAGCATCGGAGACATTGATGATTAAAATGAGCACCAATCTCAGTCTAAACCAGCCACTGCACACAAGACAGTGCAAGCCCTTTCTTCCCGCTATGCACCAAATACTGCAGTTCACTGGCCTGTCCTTCCGACTGCTCAGGGTAAACACGACCATCTGCCTCTGAACAAAAGGGCAGGGAGAAGCAGCCTTACACGCACTGACCCACCATCAGAGTACTTTTATCTTTCACCTCCTAAACAGATAAAATTCCACAATAATATGAATAAAAAAAAGTTAATTTTCAAACATACAGAGAAACCATCTTTTTAATTCACGCTGTAACGCCCTCACACTGTAATACACTGTAACATCTCCTTGATGAAGAGAATGAACTCAAAACTTTCAGTTTCCACTTTCTTGGACTGCAATGTACATGAACTCATCCCTCAACTTTTCCTCTTCCCTTTTACAATTACTTTAATTTTATATAAGCAATAAATAAAATACAAGTAACATGATAAAGTCTATATATTTTATTTTATGACTAATATATAATAAACATGAAAATATAATCTATAAAATGCTTATAACTATATTATATAAATTATAATACATACCTTTTCCTGCACTTAGCTTTAGACTTTCTGTCTAAACCTATGTGAACCCTAAACCTATGTGTAGTAGAATCTTGAATTTGTTTGTGCATATTTATACATAAAAACACCTTAAATCTGCTCATCTAAATACACACAGATTCCCACACATACATACACAATCGTTTTGGGTGGTTGTATTCCGTTGTGGCTTTCACTTTTTAATTGCTATATACCTTGGGGGTGTAAACACATTCAACCCAAATTATTTTAAAAGGTGCCTTGTTTACCCAGGTTCTTAAAAAAAGGTAGTAGAATGAAGACAGTTCTTAGCATTAGTGTTGGAAATTATGTCATACATGCATATTCTACATTAATATCAAAAGATTAATAAAACTTTTTATTTATTGGTCCTCAAGTCTTTAATTTGCAGTATTTCTAGACTTATGTAACATAATGGGATAAATTGGCACAAATAACGGGCACGCCAGTTAGAAATTTCTCTCCTTCAAAGCATGTATGTATGCTCATATATAAGAGAAATTTTACCTGCCTAGGGAGTCTTGGCTCAGAATTACTGAAAACCTTTACAAGAACAGACTACCTCTGCTATTCCCTACAGAACAATATCTAATTAGAATGATGTGAATGATGTTCCTGAAAAACAGAGCTCTAAAGGTCTATGCATTTCTCAAGAAAACATTAAACATTTGTCTCCAATAGGAACTTTCCATCTTCCTGACTAGTATCACCCAAATAAAATGCATGCCATGCTACTATGCAGTGAAAATTCTAAAACCAAAGAAAAAATGGTAAGATGTGACTCTTAGTGTTTCAGAGATTTTGAGAGAAAAGCTCAGTATCGTTATGATTTACTGCAGAGTAAAAGACAAACAGGCCTGTAGAGCACCTTCCTTTTACACATAGCTAAATGCTGCCATGCAAACTTCCACAGCCCATTCCAGTCCTGCTTGTCACTTTCACTTTCTACAGATTTTACTTTGTGTGAAAGCCCATAAGAATCTATGTCTAGCACCCTGTATGGCCACACTTATTTATGTTCCCTAAGACATTGAACTATCAGGAACTTACAGTATCAGAGAAGCACTCCACCCTTCTAGTTACTGATTTGGGAGGTCCCATTTTCTATAAAAAGGAATAGAATACTAAGTAGGAATAAGTAAGTAGGAATACTTACGAACACTATCACCAAAGGATAAGAGTTGAAAGGTGATTTCACCAGTTGCCTGGATTTCATAGTACTCTTGCTACACATTTGACTGAACCTAAAATCCACCTTCAGGATGGATTTCTTCATGGTTTTAGAAGCATGACTCCTAAGTGCACTAGGTTGCACAATACATCATCTGCTTCTTGTTCCCCAGGACTGACTTGTCCTAACAGATCACTAAGGTGACTGTGCAGAAATTTTTCATTAATGTTTATTACATGGAGTCAGGTCTGCTCTGGCAGCATCTCCAACAATAATTCACAAAGAAACTTCACGTACCATTACATGAGTGGCTGGCATAAAGGTGGTGTGTGCTTTACCACCTGAGCAGGCCTATCTCCAGTGGCTGTACCTGAGCAACCTAGTATTTCCTTCTGGTGTGTAAGTAAAGACTGGACACCACAGCATGACTCAATCTAGAGCAAGTCAGAAAGCAAATCAGCAGCAGTCTCCTTGCAAAACAGCTGGCATGTTTCTACACATAGATGAATACAAGCACAGAAGCCTGGCTGTATGGGATCCCGTGTTGTATTGAAACAGACTGTACTGGCTCTGGCTGTGGTGGTGGGAATTTTCTTCATAGCAGCTCACACAGTGTGGTGACCAAAATTATATTGGTAAAACACTGAAGTTGTATCTCTTGTTGAACAGCCTTTGCACAGTGCTAGCACTGTCTGTTTCATTCTCTGTTCCCACAGTGAATAGACTGGTGCATGCCCGAGAGATTGGGAAAGGACACAATCAGGTGTGAACTAACCAAACACAGATTTCATAGTGTATGATGTCACATGGCAATAAAAGGGAGAAAAAGGGTTTTAAGGAATTCAGTCACTTTTTGCTCAAGAACTGTATGATATTGGTCCATCCATGAGAGGTGGTGAATGCGACATCGTTTGTCTTGTCTTCTGTCTTCTTCCACTTTGTTTATTAAATAATTTTATATTCACTCAAGAGTCTTCTTACTTTTACTCTTCCTTTGCTTTGTGAGCAACTGTGCAATGTTCAAGCCTACTTGGGTTAATCCACAACACAGACTAGTGCCAGGTAGGTGCAGATTTTTCCTTAAGTTTAAGGAGAAGGCACATCTCCCTGTGTTTGCAGCTGTTCCCATACACAAAATACATGAGCTCTCTTCACAAGAATTATCTACACTGTAGAAAGAGAAATGGAATCATTCTATGACTCTGATGAATCAGTTTGCTTAGTTCCTCCAACTGTAGAAGATGTATTCACACTAACTTCTCTGCTGTGTTTATGCTTACTTTCAGCGAACTATCTGTAGACAAAACATTCCCTTCCAAACACAGTTCTTCCTAAAGCAACCATTACTTTCATCTTCAAAAGTCAATGATACAGTCAGCTACTCTAACTTGCTCTGCCTTCATGGCTAGCCAACTTGAACATAGGATCAGAACACAGAACATTAACCTATGCTGTATTTTTCTGCCATCAAGATAAAGGTAATAAGTCAGTAGTGTCTTTACAGTCAAACCCTTTGCTCCAATATGGCTCACAGCACTTTGTAACTTTCTGTGTCTGTAATCTGCATGGTGAATCAATGTATCTAGTCTATATACAAGGTAATTCTTCATCTCTGGTTGCATTTTTGCTAATGTTCACATTCCTTTTCACCCTTCAACCTCAGAAAAGTTTGTATAAATCTCAACAAAAGTATCACAGCAATAACATATTTGCATGCTCCTATTTTTCAGAAAGCCTATTAACTGCCGTCCTGACAGTGAATTTTAATACTGTCATCCTGCAAATGTAAGGTTATTTAAGCCTAACCCATTTCCATGTTCTTCTTCCTGACACCTTTCTAAACCCTTGCTACCACTGAGCTGTAGCAGACTGGCTACATGTGCAATCTCCCAGTTGTTCACTGCCTCCAGTTAAATAGACACAGAACAATTTTTTGCCCCACATAGCACTACTGGAGATTTGTCTGCATACTTTCCTCAGAAAAATGGTCAGCCAAAAATTAAGATGATCACCTGCAACTGCATGATAAAATCCAAGACACATATAGAGATAATATGAGTGAATTTTTTACTTTGTAAGGAAAAGACAGGTTTCATTTTTTTGGGGTCACCAATTATCCAAGAGTTGCAAAGAGCCTTTTCCTGCCTTCTACTGCAGAGAGAATGACTCTTTAAAACAAAACAAAAAAAATGTATGCTCCAAAATACTAGAGATGAAAACTATCTGACACAGGAAAACTCTAGTAGATGAACTATACTAGTTTCTGGATGGACAATCAGGACCTATTACAAAGCTGCAGCATGTCTTCCTAGATGATATGAACACTCAGTGTTTCACTACAGTGGAGCTCCCTTTGCATTCATCCCTCCTCTGTATTCTTACCAAAGATGGCCAACTTCCAGTATCCCAGGATCAATTCAGACTCTTCCAAGCACAAAACTGAACTGGCCATTCTTGATTCCTCACTTCCTGCCTCCAATCATAGAAGCATTTCATAGGGCTGGAAGGGACATTAAAGTCCATCTGATTCCATTTCTGCCACTGGCAGGGACAACTTCCACTAGGCCAGGTTGCTTGGAACCCCATGTAAGCCAGAGCTTCAAACACTTCCAGGGATATGGCACCCAAAACTTCTTTGGGCAATCTGTGCCAGTGCCTCAGCATGCCCATAGTAAAAAATTCCTTCCTAGTATCTAATTTAAACCTGCCACTTTGAAGCCATTCTCCCTTGTCCTGTAAAAGAGTCTCCCCCCATCTTTCCTGTAGGCTCCAGGTGCTGGAAGGCTGCATTTAGGTCACTCCTAAGCCTTCCCTTTTCCAGGATAATCAATCCCAACTAAATCTCAGCCTTTTCTCATAGCAGAGGTGCTCCATCACTCTGATCATCTTTGTGGCCTCTTCTGGACTCACTCTGGCACTTTCATGTCCTTCCCCATGCTGGATCCCCAGGGTTGGATGTAGCAATGCAGCTGGGATCTCACCAGCAGAGGGGCAGAATCCCCTCCCTCCCCTGCTGCCCACGCTGCTTTGGATGCAGCCCAGGACACGTTTGGCTTTCTGGGCTGGGAATGCCCATGGCTGGGTCATGTCCAGCCTCCTACCCAGCAGCACCTCCAAATCCTTCTCCCCAGGGCTGTTCTCCATCTGTTCATCCCCCAGACCGTGCTGATACCAGAAGCTGCCCTGACCCAGGTGCAGCATCTTGTACTTGACCTTGTTAAATCTCATGAGATTCCCATGGACCCACTTTTTTGTTTTGTTCCCTCAGGTGTGTCAGCCACAGCAGACAGCTTGGTGTCATGTGTGAATTTGTTGAGGGTGCACTAGATCCCATTACCTAAACCATTAATTAAGATATTCAATTAGTTAATATATTAATTGAGATATTAAATAATGGTGATTACAATACAGATTCCTGAGGGACACCACCTGTCATTGATGTCCATCAGGACTCAGAGACAATGGCCGCTACCCTCTGGGTAAGACCATTCAACCATTTTCTTATCTACCTAGCAGTCCACCTATCACGTCCATTTCTCTCCAGTTTAGAGAGAAGGATGTCGAGGGGGACCATGTCAAAGGCTTTACACAAATCCAGGTAAATGACACCTGTAGCCCTTCCCTTGTCCACCAAGGGATTCACTCCATCACAGAAGATTATTAGGTTGGTCAGGCAGGACTTGTCCTTTGTGAAGCCATGCTGGCTCTCTCAATAAATACCTGCTGAAGTGTTCTCTAGAACACTCTAAGCTCATTTAGTAAGTGCTTCCCAAATAAGGACACTGCCTGCAGTTTTGCTCACAACTGTAGACTTGTGCCTACACTACAGACCCTGTATCCTGTTCACTGATGAATTACGCTAAGCACACATCCTTAACGTGCATCCTTAGTGAGAATAAGATCAAAAAGCACGCGAACACGAGACATAGATGGGAATTACATATACCCATTACAAATGCCCATAAACCTCTCTCATAAACTTTCTTTAGTACCATGAAGAAATTTCAGTATTTTATCCTATTTATACCGGATATCACTACTCTGAAGATCAAATAAACTAGTCCAGGGACATCTTCAAAACAAACTTGACTCATTCCTGATGGTCTACAGCCAGAAGTCAGGAAGAAATTCCAGTCTACCCAAGTACAGCTTTTGTATTTTCTTGGGACAACATTGCAAAAGAAGAAAACTGCTGCTAAACTACAATTTTGTGGAACCCACTATAAACTCTCAGAGTTATTACTTATAAATACCACATATACAGATTGACCATTTTCCTACCATCTACAATCTCACAGTTCATTTTGCTTGGTGGGCATTTTTCACATAGCTCTCATCTTTAAAATAAAGCCCTCCATTGAGGAGAGCTAATGATAGCTTTTCATAGCTTAATAGTCACTGTCATATCAGGGTTTTTTTATTTCTCAGACTCTCAAACACCGCGTTACTTTAAAAACACAAACTGACACATTTAAGCAATAAAGTAGGTCCTGAGTCCAAAGTAAGTTCATCCTTTGAAGTTAAAGAAAAAAAACCAGAAGCATTTATAATGCAGCAGTGGTTCAACATCCAACACATCAACTGCTATAAACTGTTTCTCTAAAGAGAAATATTTTTTCACCATACCTTAAGTGTTAGATCAGATCGCTCTTGAAGCTTATAAGTCTTGGAGAAAAGAAGTCTGATTATCCATAGTATTAAAATTCCTTCTAAAATGAGATGGTAGGCAGGAGCCTGAAAACAAAAGTACAAAAATTAGTTTAAAGAGAATTCTATTTGAAGCAGTGTGACACAACACAACCAGTTCGTCCCTACTGGCACACTCAGAAAAAAACCCCAAAGCTGATCATCAGATGATATATTTCTAAATCACTAAAAATTTTAACCACACAAAAGAGGAATGTTTTTAAGCTATTACTTGTAGCTGGTAACTTGAGTTCGAATGGATTTGGTCTGTTGTTCATAAACAAGGCGTGTTCTAAACTGATAATTGATTTCAGTTCCACACATAATTTGAATACTGAGAGTAAAGGTGGTTAAGTAATACAGGTTGCACCAGTCAGCACTGATGAAGGCAGGCAGCTTTCAAAACAAGCAGAAATATCCTGAGAGCCTGAAGGTCTGTGTCATCTGTAAAAAGTCACTTCAACTCTCCATTTTTGTAACTTACAGTCCACCAGCAGCAACAGCCAGTATTTACAGAAAGTAAATTCTGTTCTTAGAACCAGCTTCTGTCAGTTTTACAGGCACTTTGATGAGATATAAACCAACTGACTCCGCTCAGCTAGTTTTGTCTTTGTGTCTTTTACTCTCTCATATGGACACCAAGTGTGGGAATATACAAAGCAAACTAGAGTTGATCCAATTTAAAGTTAGCCTCTTTGGGTGCTTGGGGGACAAAAATCAGTTTGCTCTGGCAACACAGCTAGTTTGAAGAAGCTGTGGAGTTACGGCATCAGCAATGGACACCTAGCATTAATGTTTAGTTACTCCATTTCAGAAAGGCTCCTGTCTATTATTTTTAAAAGACTAAAAGTGTACACAAATGAGAACACTCCCTCTTCAAGTCAGGGGAATTTCGCCCACGTATTAACATTTTTGGCAGTATCTGACCTGCCAACAAAGTGGAACTTACCACACATCCAGAAACTAAAGTAAATTAAATGCAAGCTTTTAAAACCAGTAAAGAGTCTATGGCATATCAAACTGCAAATAATAAATGTTACCTATTGCAGAGCACTTTTTGGTATACACAACATGTATGTTGAGACATCTAAAGAACATAGTATACTCCCACAGAGGTCTCTGTGTTTTTCAGCGCCTACAATTATCCTGGACTCAGTGCTACCTGCTTCATTAGCTAAGCACGTCTATATCTGACTGCAAATCTTGCATACATTCTTAAAAAGTTACCACTCTTTGCCAAAGGAAGGGACATAAAAACATCGCCTATCATCAGGACATCCTTTTTAACATCACGAAACAAAGCTTGGGTATAAACATGCACAGCTGATCTCCACCAGCAGGGAATTCAAGCCTAAACATATAAACGCCGTTTCTTCCTTTGCAGACGACATTTTTAAGTTACAAACCTTGACCCCAGTAAAACACTGTCACCCTCAAGGCTTAATGCTCTTGCTACACGCCTTAAATGTTTCTTTATAAACCTGGAAAAATAGGACGTGCGTGTGTATTTTCAATACACAGCCGTGGTGCACTCATATACTCTCACCATTCAGCGAGTGCAGCCTGACCCCCGCAGCACCGACCCGAGCTCAGCTCCCGATTCACCACCCAGCAGCGCCCGCCGCCGCCGGCCTCGGGGAAGCTCTGGCGATACCTCCCCGCTCCCTGAGCCCCTAGCCGCCTTCACGCCGCCCTGCCACGCTCGGGGCGCCTGCCCGGCCGCACCTCGTAGAAGGCCTGGACCATCTCCACCAGCACCCACTGCTGCCCCACGCCCGCCGCCGCCATGGCCGCGCCGCCGCTTCCGCCTCTCCGCCCACGCGCGC
>VWYP01012376.1:11238-30002 GCA_013400435.1 Pycnonotus jocosus
AGGCAGACCGAAGGCGGCTTAATCCTTTTCCTGGCGTGGGGTTTTCCTTCCCCGTCCCGGCCCCGGGGGCTTGCAGAGAAGGGCGGGCGGAGGTGGTCCCGACCCTACAGCGCCCCGCACCCTGCCCTGGCCTGCCTGCCTGCAGACAGGGAGGTAGTGAGAGGGAGCTGAGCCCTCTCCCAGCTCCGAAATGACGCAGCCCCTGTTCCAGCATCGTCTCCCGTTTGGGCTGTCTCCATTTCAGAAGCCGTCTCCCCCCACCCCCTTCTTCCCAGTCCTCCTCCTCCTCCTCGCCTCACCGTCACTCTCANTGACTGACGGAAAGAGGGGGGATCCGCACCCCCTCTCTCCCCATCTGGAGCAGCCGCTGCTCGCGGGAAGGTGCAGCCCCCGCGCCCCTCGGTGGGCAGCGCTGCCCCGCACTGGCGCTCCCGCACGACTCCCCTCACCCTCCCCCACGCGTGTGCGGACGGCTCGGGGCCCCACTCACCTCTCCACTGATGATGCCTTTTCTCATCGCCCCCCTCCCCAAAATAAAATAAATTAAAAAAAAAAAAGAGCTCAACTATTTGCACGGCGCTCGGCACCCTAGCTCAGTAATTACCTCCAGTTTTTTTATCACCCATCTACCTCCGCCCAGACCGACCCTTCTGCCCCACCCCACTCCCCCGCATCCCGGTTGCAACCGGATGGCAAAAATCAGAGCTGGCTCCAATTTACCCCAGTTGTCTTCTTTTGAACACTCATAAGGTAGGTATGGTGGGATGCTGAGCTCCCACTCCCCATGTGCTCAGTGAGGTGTCTTCCTCTCCACTCTCTCCCCCTGCTCTCTATTCCTTAATTGGCTCTATCTTGATGTGCACTTGTTTTGTTTAGCCTATTTTATCATTGCGGACGAGATAGGCAGGAAAAGGAATGTTTGACTTGGTATGTTTCTCTGATTTTTTTTCCCCTCTCCCTGCCTTACGAAGTTAATTTGCATTCAAAGTCTAATTCATGTTTCAAAATCCTGCTATTTGAGGACCTTATAGGAACAGGGCATTCGTTTCTATTTTTGAGGAGGAGCCTCTCCTACATTTGCTCCTTTCTGTATAATTTCATTGTGTCCACAAGTGACAGGGATTTGCATTAGTTATTTTGCAATTTATTTTTTAAAGGAGTTGGACCAAATTTTCTTATTTTTAAAATTGCAGAGGAAGCAAATACTAGGCATTAGAAAAGGAGCATACATTATTAACGATGTTGCAAACTTAGTCACAGACTATATATTCATATATATGTATTAATCTCCATTTCTTGGAGTTGGATTTCTGCCTCCCGAATATCTGATTTTGGTGACAGTCAGAGAAAGTCAACTATACAAATATTAAAGTGTATTTATTTTTCCTCCCATCTATTTACAGGTGATTTTATTGCTGTTTGGTACTCTTGCTCCAGCACTTAGTAATTATTTCACTCCAGCAAGGCATTTCATAGGTTTAGATGCTGCTTTACTCATTTAAGAGTTTACAGTTTATCCAGGTGCAACTTTCATTCACATCTCTGGAAATAGCTATGTGGCCATGTGGACTCTATGTAGAGCATATAAAATATAAATGGACATGCAAAAAGATTGGTTTATGTGCATGGTTCTTTCAGTTCTTTAGATGTGATGAAGAATCCATCTATGATGAGGCCTTTATGGGTCCTTTAAGGACTTCTTTCACATATTTTATTTGTATCTATAAAATGATTTTTTTTGTATGTAGTGATCACATGAATGGCATATGTTGCATAATATGCATATGAGGCTGTTCAAGTATTTCTGTACACACACAAATTTATTTTTCACAAATGTATGTGTGTACGTACATATGTGTTTATACATGTGTGTGATAAAAAAACATGCTGGAAGAGAAAACTGCCCCCCCCCCAAAAAAAAAAATTCGTAAAGGAAAAACTGTTAAGGTAGTTCATTGGAAGTTTGTATCTGATACATTGTAAAAGTCACTTTAGTTACAGACTTTACTGTAAATACCTACATACACTTCCATCTCAGCATAAAAATCCCTCTGTGTGTATTTGCCCTTCTAGAACTAAATAAATGGGACTATGAATTATGCCTAAAAAGATCCACTGATATAAAAAACTTATAAAATAGTAACGGAATATGGAATTTTATATAGTGCCAACAACTTTAGCACGATTTTTGGCATAAGCAATTTAGTGCAATTTTATTTGTCTGAACCAGAATGATATTACAAAGTGAATTAATAGAACATTAGTACTGAAAAAAAGAAATAGTTCTTCCTTTGAAATATGAAGTGCCACTAACTTGAGATGAAACCTGAAAGTTAGTGAATAATATATGGGAAATATTAATATTTTAAATGTATCATATTTAAAATTGCTGTGAACTTAAACAAGATTTCATATCAAGAAAAACGAAGTAATTCATTTTAGGCTTTAATCTTATATGCAACGTTTTACAAATGGAGCAAATCACTAAAGAAGGGAAGTCAGGTATGTAAGCATATCTTGTTATTTTGCACATGCAATATGGTCATTATGGAATATGAATTTAATTTTGGAAATTATCAAAAAGAACACTTATTTTATTTTTTCTACTATGATACAAGAAAAACATTTTAAAGTAGATGATTAATTAGATGAAATGGACTGATATGGCCCATAATACCTGCATGGGCTTTCCTACGTTGTGAAACCCCACCACAATGGGACCTTTATTAAAAGTATGAAGTCAAGTAATGCAATCATATTTTATATTTAGAATGGGAGTTGATATGATTCAGTTTAATGTTGTGAAAAAGTGAGCCCTCTGGCACTTGGCATTAAATTATTTTAAAATTACTCCTTCAAGTAAAGTTAGTAGAAAGACTACAGCATGGTCGAAGCCCAGCACTAAAGCAGTGCCACTGCTTGCCTTGGCATCCATTTAAATGTGGACAAGGTGTTACCGTTGGTTGTCTCCTTAGTTCAAGGTCTATTGGCTCCAATATTTTACTGTCCTTCTCCAATGAGCATGTACAGCTCAGCCTCTGGAAGCCAAACCTGTGCTGCTCAGGATGGGCCAAATCTTGCTTGTACCAGCCATTGAAGCCACATGGAATTTTGTTTGATTGGAATCAGCAGGATCTAGCTCTCATTCTGCTCCCTAAATTATTTTCATTAGACCTTAATAACAGTGGAGAGATTATTTCTGCATTTATTTGATGTGAATGAAGTTGGGTCTCAGGGTCACATTGATCTTGACCTTATGCCTCAGCCTTCTAAGTGTTACATCCTACACACTTGGATTAGTGAATCAGGCCAGCAGTAATTGTGGTCACTACATACTGATACGTAGGACATACTACTAGGCATTTTGAGTGACCAAAAAAACCCCATGCCCATGTCTTTGCATCAGTGGGAAGTGCTGGATGTGTATGAGCTTTGTGGGAAGGACAAGCTATGTGTTCTGAGAAAGACTTAAGGCTGAGGACTGTCAGCACTTGTGAGGTGTCTCGTTGAAGGACAGCAGAAGTCTGGTTCATCCGTAGACTGGTTTCCACATGGCCACAGTTGTCACTTGCTACACAAGCGGATCTTTTTCTGTCCGATTTTGGCTAAAGCTCTGGGACATTTGCAATGGTTCTCTCAATTATGTCCCATTAATTTCAGTAGCTTGTGTTTTCATTACAAATGCCCAATGTCCTTTGGAAACTCACTATGGGTATTTTAAATTCAGAATAACTTTGATGAGAAAAAACCCATGCTTTTCCTTTTTAAGCAGTTTTACCATTTAATCACAGTTTGTTTAAATATGCATTTCTCTGCTGTGAAATAACCTTTCTTTTCACATTTATGTGCACAATCCTAACTCATAGCAGAAAAAAACATTTTAAAACACTGTGTCATGCTTATAGGATAATTATTAATCTTGTCAGAATAAATAGCGTACTAAAAGTATTCCATACAAAGGTTTGTACCTCAACATTTTTGAGAGTTTTTTTTTTCTAAAGTAATCAGAGATGTCATAATGGAGGAGAAACTATACGATATATAATACACACAGTACAAGACTTATAGAGGACTATTTAGAAACACACAAAGCTTATTTTTTCTCATTTTGGTTAGCAGACTACTTGATGAAAAGGTATGTTTTTATTTTTATTCCTCATTGTGTCTTACAATTCTATGAAGACAATGGGAAGCTACAAATTCTAGACTTTACTAGTTATATATGATATAAAACTAAGAAAAATGTTCATGATATGTATCTGGAGGAATAAATACACAATAATCATGCAATCCAATAACAAAAAGAAGAATTATTTGACAATAAACCCAATGTTAAATAGAAGCAGAGAAATATTGTCCTAGTGAGAAATATAGCAAATAGAATGATACTACAAAAGGACACATGAAACTTCCTCTATGCTTAGAACTTTTCCAGTTGAATTTTCCTTTTTAATCGTTTGTGACCACTGAGATATGGTTAGGGAACAAGCCAGTATAAAGTTTTCTCTCTTGATTTTCCTATCCCGTATCTACAAATCCAAAAATGGAACTTGTAGTAACTGCACTCGAAGTTAGGAGGGTGATTTTGCTGCTTTGGGTTTTGCTTGATACTTGGTTTTGCATACCCTGACTCATGCTGGAATTTCTGATGCGAGTGAACAGTGTTTGCAGGGTCATCTACTTATTTTGTGCAAGAGGGACAGCTTTTTCATGATTCTTATAGACACAGAAAAGGGATACTGTAGGAAAGCAACTATTTTTTCAAGAGCATTGGGCATTTACTCCTTCGTTTCACTTCAGCGAGAACTGTGAAAACTCAGTATTAAAAAAAAGTGCCCATTTTTCTTTAGAAAGTCAAGTGTCCACATGGAAATCTGACTTGTGTATCTCCGGCTATAATAAATGGTAAAATTCTATAGTGGAAAGTGTCTGCTTTTATCTTTGTGTGGGTTTAGCCATACGTATAAAAAATGCAAACATACCTTTCATCCTGTGATAACTGTTTGCTTTGCCATTTTCTTCTAGGAGGTAGAAAATATTATTAAACCATTATTGCCCTTAAAAAAAACCCAAAACCCAGACAGAAACAATAGAAATTATTGTTCACTACTCAGTTAAGAAAATAAGAAGTCTGTAATCCACAGAGGGTGAATTATGATTTTATACGCTGTTGATTTGACTTTCTGAAATTACGATCCTTGCACTGAACCCTTTCAGCTATTTTTATTACTATTAGGAAAGAATAAGATGCAAGTTTCAAACACCTGTTAAAGGGATAGCTTTTTGCACTGTAACACTCTGAAATCTAAGGAAAATATAGCAAACTTTTCAAGGAGCTACCAATGGCTGGGGATAGGAGAGTATCCATACAAGCTTCCGTGCCAGTGAATGCTGTAGCAGGTTGTGTGCACCTGGAGCTACGGATTTTCTTCTCAGAAGAGGACTAGCAGAAGAGCCAAACCCCATGACTAGTTATTGATCAAAGTCTCAGTGCAGCACTGTCAACTTTTGGGATCAGTTTTGGCTGGAAGGTATTGAGCTGCAACTGGCAAAAGAGCCCAATGCAAAGCTCTGTGCACCCCCTGTGCCCACACTTGGGGAATAATTCCTTTGTCTGCAAGTGGTGGTTGAAGCCATGACCCTCCTCCCAGCAATGCCCAGGACACTCTGGCCCCATGGCCCCCAGCAGGAGCTGTGGTCTCTGGGATGGGAGGGGTGCAGTGCTTTGTTATGTGGAACCCATAAGGACGAGGCTTCCCTCTGCACCCCTATGCCAACTTTACACTTTGGTTTCATCTCTAATCTCTCTATTAGGGTTTTTTAAATTTTAAATTCTGGCTTCTTTTAGAAATGATTGGGCTGTGCTCAGCACTGGCCGTCTTGATATGTTTGAAATTCCTGGGAAACCTCCATATTGACATTTCCTAAACACAGTAAGCAAAGCACATTGGAATATTAAAAGGTGAAACATATTTTAAAGGGGCAACACCACTTTGTAATTTTGTCTGTTAAAACATATCAGCTAAAGAAAGCTTGGAGGAGTTGCAGTAAAGCCACAAGGGTTCTTCACAATTTAAGCTTCTGTATTTTAATATTTTTTTTCTTCCACTGTAAAAGATCCCTGGAGACAATGGGGCTGTGACACTTAGCAACAGGTTATCCTCATTGTGCAGGGACCACCATAAAAAACCACAAAATGGACACGCACAATAAAATACAAATCTGCTCCCCCGCTTCCTAGTTTCTCTACTTTCTGGTGTTAATTCAGCAGTGGGTAAAAAGGAAAAAAACCTATCCAAACAGATGGAAATGTCATCTCTAAACTGACAGAGCCCCTGCAAATTTGATTGAAGAGCTATTTCAAAAACATAATAATAAACATTCCCACTGTTCTGGACTTTATTTATTTAAACACAAATTTATGGAGCTGGTCACACAGTAAAAATGGGAGAGTGTGGTACTGCAGTTGCTTTGGTGCATTTTTCACCATTGTAATGGGCTACAGGGAAACAAAGGAGGATATGAATATAGGGCAGTTGATATTTAGATTTGGGTGGCACTTTCACTTGTAAATGTCTTTTTAAAAATCTAATTTTCTTCTATCATGCCATTGAATTATAGAAGATGTTGATATAGAAAAGCTGGAATTATTTAATAACCAAAATTAGAAGTGTTTTTTGTAGTATATTTCTCATTGCCCACTTTCTGACTGATAAGGAATCCTGAGGTCCAGGCTAAACTCACCCGTGGAAACTCACCGTAAGAGAGTGAGACGATACATGGATCTATTCCTCACCTTCCAAACCCCATTTCTTTATAAAGCAGTCAAAACCAAACCTTTTCATAGAGCATCAAAAAGCAAACTCAAGAACAACACTACTATCACACCTTTCACGGTATTTTTTTTCAGGCGTCTGCCTCTGATTTTAATCCAAAGGAGCTACTTTTGGAACTGGTGTGTCCGGCTTTGGTGTCTGCCTGCTGAGGAAGAGGTATGGCCTTTGTCCCTCACCTGCAGATGGCTTGGATGCTTTTACTTTACTGAGGCAAGCACTTCCCAGTGGGCTGCATTCAAAAAGTGCTTTTTGTAGCAATAGTACAGAACCAAGTTACAAAAAAATATTAATCTAATACATTCCAAAATTCAAATATGTGTGATTAATAAGCATTATTATCTATAAATAAGGCTCTAATGATACTTTGGCAGTGTTGTAAACACAAGAATCAGAAGCAATTATTGTCATTATTGTTCTGCAAGTACTTTCCATGAATACCAAATGGATATTACTGTCCAGCTCCTTGGCACATAGAAATCCTGTAAAGAATAGTTGTCAGTCAGTAAGGCCTGACCGGCTGCTGTTAAGTACGTTTGTGTAAAATGTAGTGTACCTAAAGACAAAGCCGACGAGTTATTGGAAGCAAGATGACTGATTAAAAAATCTATTCTTTGTCCTTTGCAACACCCCAAATTGTGTTAAATAAAGCCTATGAGAAAGTTTTCCCATCCTGTGAGATGAACTGTTTGTGTGATGGCTGTGATTAAAAATGGAAATGGACCCTCTGCCAAAAACACTGCTCTTCTTTGTGTGAAACACACGGAGGTGAGGATGTCCCAGCTGAAAGATGGTGCGTAAATAATGACAACATCCCCCCACCCCCCAGCTGTAAGAGGTAACCCAGGACTAGTCTTCAAGGACACAGGAGGAAAGGGGTCTTAATCCTTGTCACATTTACCTCTCCCTAGTTTGTACAGGTCTGGTAGACTGGAGTCATGCTGGTGGCTGGGTCCTGCTCTCTGTGACACCCCCACTTGCCCGCCTTTGGCAGTCTCACCTCCCTCACTGAACCTTGCTGCTTTAGACAGCGTCAGCCAACAGCAGCATTTTGTGGTGGGTGTCATGTTGTTCTTCGAATGCCAGGGTGTCATCGCGAGCGGGAACAGTGTGGGTCTGACTCTCCGAATATGCAGAAAGAAAAAGTAAAAAAAACCAAACCAAACCCCAAACAGTAATCTTTACTTTCCAAATGTGTTCAATTCTTCTTTCCTCTCCTTGATATTTGGGGCGTGCAGCACCCTATACCATGTGGTTTAACATTTTGTTCTCTATTTGTAGGTCAACATTTCCATGATTAAACTTCATCCTTTATTCAGCCTGTTCTGGCTAGGCTTTGCAGCACATGTGATATAAGCTGTTTTCACAGCTAGTAGGCCAAATCTTACTCTGAATAAGGGAGCCAAACATATGTGACTGAGTCAGACACTTAAATCAACTCCTTGGTAAATGGGAGATAACTCCAGGTGCAGTGATGAACACTGAGAACCAAAAAAGTGGGAAGAGTGGCCAGCTTTCCTCTCTGTAGGAAAGGAGACATCCTATGCACACAGGCAGTGAAATCATAGCCCTACCCAAATTTTGCTCTCCTGCATTTGCCTGAGGATACGGAGCCCTCTTCACTGAAGTAATTGGGAGTTTTTCCATTCAGGGTCAGGCCAGCCTGCAGTAGGCTCAGCTGCAGCTAGGCATGGAACAGGCTGTGCAGGAGGGGGACAGAACAGGCTGGGCAGCAGGAAGAAAGCCCACCTTACATTTGCAGCACACACAAGAAGGTTGCTGGGGGAACATGGAGCACTTCACCTACAGCATTATGTTTCTTTCACTTGCCCTCCCTTCATCTCCCTTACCTATCTCATTTACAGACCAAGGCTGGTGGCTCTTCTTTCGCTTGGTGGCAGGTATCGGTTGCTCTAAGTCCATGAAGTTGCACTGGTCAATCTATCCACTTAAATCAGTGGAACAATTCCCAGAAGCACTGGCCATTCAGAGTGAGTGTAACCCACCAGTAACCCTTGGTGCAGAGGATTTTTGTTAAAAGACTCTGGCTGTGTGGCCAGCAGCCCTCCTCCTGTCCTTCTTTGCCATTGTCTGGCATTGCTGTTAAGTTCTGGGAAGCCACCAAGGCTCATCAGGCACAAACAGAAGTGCCAGAAGAGCAAATGATGCTATAAATGATCCAGACCTGCTGTGTGGTTGCTGTGTGACGGTCCTACCTTCACCAGAGCTGGACTGGTCGGGGCTGTTGGGTTGCTACCCAGCAAGTACCAGAGTGAATAGCAAGTGAGCTCCTGCAGGAGGTCCAGCAGGGACTTATTTTCTACAAATGGACATGGCTGTACCCATAATGTTGTAGAGAAAGGACTGTGCTTCATCTATAATTTGGTGATGAACTGCAGCTTCTCAGAAAGGAGTTGACAATGAACAATTTCTGTCAGGAATAAGCGCTTCCAGAGCTACATTGGGGCTGCTTCCCTCAGCTAAAGGAAATACAAACAACACAGCAGACCTTTCAATGACTTTTTTTTTTTTTTTAATGGAACCCACTCTTTAGGTTTTGTTCATTTGTATAGGTTTTTTTTAAATAGATTTTTTTTTTCATTTAGGAAGAAAAACGTATCCTGCCCAAAACTAAATCTGCTTGCTAGATCCTCAGTGAAAAAAGTCAAATGATGACTACTGTGACTTTGTGACACTACTGTGTTATCTGTGGCTTAGAAAGTCCTGTCCTGATAAGACACACAGTAGATAGACAACATATATAAGATGCAGTTTATGCACTAGTCTGAGGTTTTAAAGATCTGCCTCATGGCTGGGCAAATCCTTGGGCATGCATGTGGGCATCTGATCCACCTCCCTGCCATTGCATTGAGAAAAAAAGCCTGCTGGCTATGAGATGTTACCAAGGACTTAATGGAAGGCAAGTGCCTTCAGAGCTTCTCATGCCGTTAGGGAATACTGTGTTGAATGAGGCACAGAAGTAGATGATCTGGTCTGTTGTGCCTTGGGGACATGGAGTGGTGCAAGGCAGGGGTAGGATGAACTGCACACTCCTGGAAAGCAAGAGGGAGAGTACCATGCTTCTGCCCTCACTGGAGTGAAAGTTAATCAAGAATATGGCGGAATATATCCCTATGTGCATCAAAGATACATTGGTATCAAATTAATGGAAAGGAGAAGGGAATTTAGGACAGCTAAGATCTGGTGATAGGGTCAAGTGACCTCCCTGTCCTTGGGTCTACATTTTGGAAACACAAATTGCACTTTGGCTTCACTTTGTGTAAGCCAAATTGTAATACTTTCAAAGAGCAAGAAGATTGGGAGAAGATGGAAAAGTGCTGTGATCAGGGAGCGAGCAGATCGCAGCATGGTATGGTGATGTGAAGTTGAGCAAAGGAAAATTAGAATTTTTCTCTACAGTTATATAGACAAAAGAAGTTAAGTCTCCATTTTCTTATGCTTAAATAACCGTCTCCCTCTTCCATGGTATAAAAGATCCCAAGATCACACAGGAATGAATTAAGACTGTGGTAACAGACATAATTTCAAGTTAATGAAGAGACAGTATGTCTTGTATTATATTTTCTCTTGGTTTTGATTGCCGTTTTTGGGGGGTTGATATTACTCTAAGTAAATACATTTGTCTTTTGTTTCATTTCCCCCCTGTGACCTATTTAATTTAATTAGAAGGAAACGCATAATAGGAAATGAGTATCATCACACTGGGCTCCATCCAACGCCTGTGAAATCATCAGGAACCTTTCCTGGGCTTTTCACTGTCACTGGGTCCAGCCCAGCAGAAAAGAGGGGCTATTTCCACCTTATCTGGAAGAATGTGTGTTGTCAGTGTAAAAATATTACAGTTCTTATTTTAAGGTCTGGACCCAATACTAGGGAAAGATTTTGCTACTGCGTGTGTCCCTCTGTGCCACATGTTTCACATCTGTGGCACAACATTAAAGGATAAAGGTTCCTAAAACTTTAACTCTGAATATACATATAAAAAGAAGATACAAATTAAGGAAAAAATAAAAGATATTGATGGAAGTACAGGAGATGCTCTTTAACATGCATATTATTGACTCAATAGATTGTTACGGCTTCAGAGCTATTAGGGTCTGCTGTGTCAATGTGTACTTAGGGACTGTTTAATATGCAGATGGTTGACATGACAGACTGGAGCCATTACAGTCTATCATGTCAGGGGGGATACATGAATACGCACTTTGCCAACACTGTAAAAAGTCCCTTTAAAATGCAGTAGCTGTTTTTTTACAATAATTTAATAGGTTGGGTTCTTTGAATGCCCAGAGACTTGAGAGTCTGGATTTATCAGCAACAAAATTTATTTCCAAATTAAGTCATTTTCCATGTGGAATGTGCAGTCTGGAGGACAGGGTGTAATCTCAGATACACAGCTCCTATCAAATCTTGTAAAATTAGCTACTGCACTTGTGCGTGTGTAGAAGAGATCAGAATCTATCTGTCGGCATGTGTCTTTTTGAAGAATATAGTTTTGTCTTTTTGAGGGGTAAGGGAGAATGTCGTCTCTTTTTTCATTCAAATAATCTTCAGTAGCAATTAAATAGCTTATGCTACCTAAGAGATCAGTTATTACAAGATAAGCAGCATGACAGTTTGGAAAACTGAATAAGTCTTTGATTATTTACTAAGTTTTGATATCTGCTATTTGCCTCAAAATGCTAAAAAGTGAAGTATAAGATACAAACATGAAAGGCTCATTTGATCATCATAGGGAAAGGAATCAGTAGTTTTGCTTTTCTTTTCCTCAACAACTTATTTTTTATTAAAATAGCAAAGCCAAGTGCTGTGTTTAATAAGATATATTTTTTTCATTTGAATATCAAATGAAAAAATACAATTAAAATATTTCTGCTTTTACATTAATCGTAGGCTATATTCCAGCAATGCATATATCTAAGAAGCTCAGCATACACATTTGGTATATATTAGATGCTTCTAACAGATGCCCAGACCTCTTCCCCTGATTTTTAATGTTCTTTTTTATGGCAGTGATCCAGGGACATTTTAATTTGCAAGCCTGTGAACTCGGAAATAATACTTGTAGTGGGGCATTATGTCTAGTCCATTCCCTCTAAGTTTATTGTCCTGTGTCACCTAGCTCTGATTTTAGCTGATTTGCTGAACTGAGTCGCATGGTGCAATTCCAGCACAAAATTCACTGAGCAAAAGCACTCTGCCTTGCAAATAAGAGTAATTGTGCAATATTATAAAGGTCTTTCTTCTTATCTGTGGGAGAGTTGGGGCACAAATCCTACAAAAATGTGCATTTTTAGGCAAATGTGCTGGCTGATTTCTGACAGCTCCTTTTACTTCCTGGCGCTAACAGGGAGACCATGAGGGCAGTCTAGATATGGTGGGTGGGGCAAGTGCCAGGAGGTAGAAGATACAGAGAGCACATTTTCCATAACCTGTTACACGAGCGCGCCTGGGTCTTCTGTGAGATTTCTACAACGACACAGGAAATCCAGGAAAAGCTTAGGGAAAAAGAGAGGTCTGGAAAAGCCCAGAAGTTGGCTTCTTGTCCTGGTTTAGGGCAAATTTGGGAGGAAACCTCCAAATAGGGGTTCTTCTGGAGAGCAAAACCTAAATGGCCCCTCCCCCCAGTCTGTCCAGGAAAAGAATTTCCTCAGAGAAAAGCGGAAAAAACCTATTTATTTAACAAACAAACTGCCCACAAGCATAAAGAATGAATAATATGAAACAATAAAACCTCTCGCTGGTCTGAAGAGAGATGGCAAAACTGAGAGAAGTCCTTGCCCTGAGCCAGCTCAGCTCTCTCAGTCTCTTATCAGTCCCAGTCCCTTTCGGCGCTGGAAAATGCCGAGGTCCATGCCCGGTGGGCCACAGGGGCAGCTCCTGGTGCTCCTCCGGGTTTTTCAGTCCAGAGCAGATTTAAACAGTCCCAAGAAAAAAAGGAAGAAAAAAAAAAACCAACCAAAAAACAAAACAATCCAGGAAGCTTTTTGCCTCAGCTAGCTAGACTAACTAAAAAGGCAAAAAACCCCCTCTCTCTCGCTGCTGTCCATGCATGCGACGAACACCAAGGACGAAGAAGAAGTGAGTAGGAGTGAAAACTGTTTTTCAAAACAAACTGCGCGCTCCTTCTCTCCTGCTCACTCTCAGACCAGTCTTAAAGGTACAGAACACACAGCACACACAGAACAGACGACTGGGGATACAGGCACTAGTCACCCTAGGACACTTCTTACACCTGAATTCACCCTGTGCTCACAGAGAGGTCCCTAATGGGAGATACCTCTCTCTGGTGCTGAGTTACCTCTGTAACAAGGGAGGACCATGCAGCAGCAGCCTGAGCTGCAGACAAATGTATCATAGCTTCAAACCGCGTCAGTACCTGTGGGGAAGTCGAGTTGTGTTCCCTTCCCAGCTCTGGGATGGTGAACAGGTTCTTGTGGCACTGGGTTGCGACCATGGCTGTGGGAGTGCTAGCTCCCACAGCCCTTCTGCCTCCACCTCTAGGCCATCATAGTGGCTGAGGGGACACAGGTGGCTCTCCAGGCCTCAATGCCCTTCTCCTTCCCCACTGTAGCCCTGGAAGTTCCCCATCCCTCTCTGTGTTACCCGTGTGCAGGGAAACATCGTCAGCTGAAAGAGGCACGTATGAAGGTACGATATGAAGCACTGTATTACCTGGTGCTAATCAATAAAGCAAAAATGTAGCTTTTTGACAGCACTTGTAATTTTGACTATTGCAATGGTGTGCCATTTCTCTGAATGCAGTACGCTTCTGTGCCCCATTAAAGCATGGCTGGCATCGCTTTCAACTATTCACAAATGCTGAGATGTTGAAAAATGTAACATTTACAAAAGATACATCTGGTGTATATTTACAAGGCTCAGGAATCATTTAAATAGTGCCTGTGCCATCACCATATTAGGAGAAAAGTTAGTCCCAGCCGCATATGTGAAATCAGTAGTCAAATGTGTGCTGGTTGAAAGTCCATTGCTATGATATAGTATTTTGAGGTACAAAATGTAAAAATACCAACCCAGGTATAATGCTCAAATTAGATAAATATAGACCTGCATAAAATAGGTGATAACTACCTGTAGGCACCTATTTAAACAGTGTGGTTAGAAGAGGGTTTTGGGTTTTGACAAATAAATGCTTAAATTTTTTTTTAAGTAAAGAACAATCTTTGGCTTCTCATTGTGGGATGTCATCATATCTTTTTTTCCTATTCTTCAGTGAGATTTGTAAGACCTACCTTGGAATCGAGGAAAAAGCTATTGAACAGCTTCCTTTATATCACATAACATGTCAAGGACAAAAAGGTGTTTGTCTCCTCCTGCCAGTGCAATACCACTTAAGTTACATTTGAAAACTATTTTTTAATTAATGCGATGGGTCATGTTTTCACCACACTAAGGCAGGAAATTCAAGGTAAACCAGATACTCCCTTTCTCAGTCACACAAACATGAATTAAGCATGTAGCATCAGACTTAATTTCAATTTCTAGGTCTGTAATTGAATCTAGCTCCATGTGAACTCTTTTTTCTGCACCATCACATTGATATCTGGATGTTAGTGACATTATTTAAAGCAACAAATCAACCTATAGGGCTGTGTTCAACTATATGTCGTTTGACAGTAAATGGAATAAAAAAATGTTACTTTTCTCTAGGGGCAGATTTGTTAAAGGATTTTCATTTTTTGTCAAGATATTTAATCTTGGAATGTTACAAAAAAAAAAAAAAAAAGAGCACAGTTTGTACAAGTGCAGATTTCTACATGCACAGTTTGCCTGATTGCTAATTTGGCTGAACACACTTAGCCTTAATACGAGCAAATTGAGAGAGGAAAGATAATTTTTGCATGTATCCTTCTCAGTCAAATGTGATACCCTGGACTTTCAGGGAAGCAGGTATCCACTTTTGGGGCTGAAGGCTGTCACTCTGGATCACCCCATACATCAGTCTCAGTACATGCATGCCAATGAGAACAAATCCTAACAATGAGCTGGTGAGTGATGCCAGCAGAAATGAATGTTTCTGAAAGCTTCATGGTTTTGGAGAAAGCAGCTGAAGCCAATGCTGTGGCACTCCCCACTGCTGCCTAACTGAAGGAGGACAAGATTTTGGCACAAGCCTCCCATGTAATGGGCAGATTTGAACACACCTTTGTTTTCCAACAGGCTGAGTAAAATTGGTATGGGACTATAGAGTTAAGCCAAAATGCCTAACCTTGTTATTTCCTCAGAGGGGTTCACTAAAGAACAACTTCAACTAAATTATTAGCACTACTAGTAATTATTATTATGAATTCCTTTTGGTAAGCCTGTACCTCCATCACAGTAGCAATCACGTGCTGGGATGTCTACTGCTTAGGACATCATACTCCTTTGGAAGTGGATGCTTGTTTAATTGATAGATTGCAAAGAAGGTCTGACCTATTGCCTTTTCATGTTTTACTTTGTTTCAATTGCCTGGACTCTCACAGCTCCTTAGTAGCTTTTCTGATCCATCATGTCAGGCTGGCAGCTGTGCCTCTGCACTGTGCCTGCCTGCCCACCGTGAGCCAGATTTCACTCTCAGATGCTTGGCATACTCTCCTCCCTCACTGTTCTCTCACTGGAGAGCTGATTTTGCCTTCACCTCTATAAAACAGCTTGGTTTTAATGGGAACAACAGCTTTCTCCCATGGGTCCTCAATCCAGGGCTCTAGGTATAGACAGAGGACGAGGGCACATTCCCAGATGTCCCTAGGTGTGTGCTATGCATCCGGGATCAGGCTCCTGCCTGACACTGGTGGACTGAGCCCTCCACCCCTCCCAGCGAATGATCCCACTCAGGACCACGGACATTTTAATTTGGAGATGTTTTCCCTGCGCTGTGTAATTTTGCTCTCAGTGTGGACTCCCTACTTCTCTCGAGCCTAATTTCCCTGGGCCATGCAGGCCCACAAAGGATGGCATCTCAAATTAATAAACTCCATTTTACATCAGTCCACCTGAAAAATTGTCCTCAGAGGTTTCCACCCCCTCCCCAACATCAGGAAAAAATGGTTGAAATTTTGTAAGCAGATTTTCAAGAAGGAACAGATTTTTTTTTACTGCTAAGCTGTATAATAGGTGTTTTTGAGAGGTCGTTAACATCAACAGTATAGTCAGAAACAGTGTTACACCCCACACTGCATCCATCGTTAAGCAATTAAGTTACTGATGGGCTTTTACATTTATTTACCTTGATGGAAAGATATGTTTACTGAACCTGAGTACAAATCAACATGAGGAGGTGGAAGTTCAGAGTAAATTTGACTAATGATGTTGTGTTTTCATCCTTAAAAGAAAGAAAAAAAACCTCTCTGCTTTTGATGCTATTTTATCTTCATTGGAAAGGATCCGAAATGATCCCGACTGTCATGTGAGTGCTCAGTTAGGCTTAGATCCTCTTTGATTGTAGCTGAACATCTCTCTCCCTTGGCTCATACTTTTCCTTATATGAATACAGCATACAGCACTTTAGGTTGTTTATTGAACAGCACTTTAACTCTTCCTCTGTGAATGCCCTCACGATTATATCTTTAAGCAAAATTTGAGCTGTGGCCACCTTTGCCTGAGGAGATGTTAGTGTGGCCTCGTTGCTGATGTGAAGGAAGAATTTCCTTTTGTTTTCACAGTAACTTCTGAAATACAAATAAGAAATATTTCTTTCAGTGAAACTTAATTTTCTCTTCTCTTTTTCAGGCCCACTCTTTTCTTCAGTCTTGGTATGAGGATTTCTCTTTATCCAAGTTCCCTAGCATACCCTTGAATGGCATCTACCACACGTGAGCATCCTCCACAGTGTCTAAGATACTTTTGTTGTTTTTCTTCTCTGAACATTTGTTTTTTTGAGATGACATTGACAGACATGAGGCCTAAGTCTGGAGATGTTCTGTGGGTAGAACTCACATTTATTTCAGTATGTCGAGCAGTTTTAGGATCTGATCCATATTGAAGACTAGCATGGTGTAATGAGGCCTGGGCATATACAACAATATGTATTCTAACACAGCTCACTCAAAACAAATATGTTCTCTTCTCTTCAGCTGGTATAAACAAACAATCTCCATTGTGTTCTGCGTGGCTGTGCTGCGCTGCCTTGCACATGGCAAGGACTTGGCTTCCCTGTTCACAAAAGAAGCATCTCCATTCTGCGACACTGAGCTTCCCAGTGGGTACCCAGACAGACCTGTAGCTTAGGACACTTGTCCTAAAAATGATAGTTGGTCTGGTGTTAACTCCTAAGTGAATTATGAAGGAGTTTTTCTTGCTAAAGATATACTTAAACAGGGTCATGTTTCTGAGTCCTGTGCACTTCAGTCAGACAATACTGATTCTGGATTCCACAGCTGGAAAGCAGAGAATCAGGGTAATAGTTGTTGCAAGATCCTCTTACACTGACCCACAAAATCTTCTCCTCTGATATCTAAATTTCCTTGCAATAAAAATTGTCAGCTTTGTGAAAAATTCGGGGTGACTCGAGGTGGAAACATTAGCAGGGGTGAGTTTGAAACTCATGTGTGAGATCCATTGTCTGTGTGAAGCAGAGTGAGTTTGAGCCCAGGTGTTCCTTCTGTGATTGAACTCAGACTTTTATGCCATTTTGCAAAGCCATTACCCTCTCCTGTAACTTGTGCTGGAAGCGGAGTGAGCTGTTTTGGCACTGAAATGATTTCATTGTTAGGCTAAGTGTTACACAGATGGCATTCCTAAATGTAAAGTTCTTTTTATGATTCTTTCAATTTCATATTTATTTCATTAGATCATTATTTATGTTAAAGAGTCACCATTAATCTGAAACGTGCTCAGCTTGAAAGAAAATGTTGAGAGGAGTTTCAGGTATCTGATCCTCAATCCTTTAGTTTTTGTGTTTTGCATTTTCCTATTTAAAATGTTTTTTTTTTTGTTGTTTTTTTTTTTCTGTCAGAAAAAGCTATGTGACAGATCCACACAAACAACAGAGGGGAAAGAGCCTCACTTAACTGATTAGAGGAGAGAAGCAGTGAAAGGGAATATGCACAAAGCACTGCCAAATTCACAGAGTAAAGGAAAAGATAAAAAATAGAATAATTTCACCAGCCTTTTTTCATCCATAGAGTAAAGTAAGGTGTTTCTTATACTAGCATCAAGGAAACAATTTTCAGACAAAAATGTGATTTCTTAATCCAGGCTTTCTAATTCAAAATATATTTATTTAATAAAGAGTAATTATGACAGAAGAAATTACTAATTCATATCAATAGTTCATTCAGAAGTAAACCATATCAACATATTAGCATTTATTTTTCTATTTAATAGACTGTGATTTAAAATAATTCTAAATCATCATAATCATTCAGCTCCATATGCTGGGAAAGAAAAAGTCACCTTAAACCAGATGCATATTGTGAAAAAAAAAAGAAAAAAAAAAGAAAAAAGAGGAAGACAAGTTGTTCTAAAGAAACAGCATATGGGAGAAAATCTTAAGCTTCAGTAAAGATGCTCTGCTTTGTAGATGGCAATTTAGTTTTAAACCGAGAGAGGGTATGTTTAGATTAAATATTAGGAAGAAATCTTTCACAAAGAAGCTGGTGAGGCACTGGAACAGGTTGTCCAGAGAATCTGTGGACACCCTATTCCTGGAATTGTTTAAGGCTGAGTTAGATGGGACTTTGAGCAACCTGGTCTAGTGGAAGGTATCCCTGCTCATGGCAGAGGGGTTGGACTCTGAATATGGTCTTTGAAGTCCCTTCCAACCTAAAAAATTCTGTGATTCTATAATTCTGTGATAACTATGATTGTACCATAGTAAGGCTGAGTTATGCCAAACAAGATTCTGGTCAACAATTTTCAAGAACTGGGAATCAAATACTGATTTCTTTCTTTTTGAAAAAGAAAAGA
>VWYP01012376.1:30045-58103 GCA_013400435.1 Pycnonotus jocosus
AAAAAAAAAAAAAAAAAAGAGAAAATATTTCTCTCAGTTTTAATCAGGAGAAGGCAATAAATGTGATCAAGAGAATTTTAGTTTGAAGATGTTTATGTATGGAAACAATAGGCTGTTTGCAAGTCCTTATGTATGGAAACAATAGGCTGTTTACAAGTTCTAAGCTGGCTCTGCACATGTACCTGCTTGTGTGCTTGGAGCTGCATTTACTTTTCCTGTTGCTAATTACATAGCCAATCCCTCTCTTAACTTGTATCCTTAACTACCCACATAATTTTGTCAGCTGACAGCTCTTTTTCAGCTCCCTAACACATCAGCACTCCTGAAGCAAGATCTGCTACAAACCTTTCTCTCACCTGCCTGAGGTCCAGAGAGTGGCGTTTGGAGCCTGTGGATCAGGGTTGTGCTGCTTTGATTTTTTTTTTTTTNTGACATACAGAAAAAAGAATTGAGGGCTCAAGCCCTGGTCAGTCTGTGCTTCCCTGCTGCAGCATCTTGAGAAGTTGGTGTAGATCTCCTCTTCCTGCTTTTTCTGTTGTTTTTGCTTTCAGTAGGTGAGGCCAGAGGTTGTGGTGCAGAGTGGGGTGTCACCACTGTGCCTGTTCTGCTCCCACGTGCAAGGCAGCACTGACAGCATGCTCTTTGGGCCTTGGTGCAGCCATAGGGCCCTCTTGTCCTTGGATGAGCTCAGCAAAGCCCTTTCTCTCCCTCAGACAGAGAGCCCTCTATTCTGTCTGGGAAAAAAAGATTGTGCAACCCTTCTTCCCCAGAATTCCAGCAGCGATGCTCTCAAGGGACCTCTTGAATTGGTGGCTGCAGTTGCAATGCTGTGAGCATGGTACAGGTTAACTCTGCAAAAAGGTGGTTTCTTAGCCTCTCAGGTGAGTTTTGTCACCTGTGTCATTATCGTGGTACTCTTCCAAGGCTGTTGGTGCTGTCTCACCAAAAACTGCCCTGCACATGTAGCCTACAGTGCCTGGGGATGTATAGTCCCAGGGTGGGCAAATTTAAAAGGTATCTGACTTTTGCTCTTTTCCAGTCTCTGTCATGCTTTATGCTGTTAATATTCCTCCAACAATTTTTAAGGAGAAAAGTGAGTCATGTTTGATTTTTCATATTCTAACAGAGAGGAGCCATGTATTTTCCACAAGTTATTGCATTATTTCTCTCTCTGGTGTGGCTCTGATTTAGTGCTGGATGAAGCTCAAAAGGAGGATTAGTGTAGAGAGACTCCCATATGCTTGGATGCATTTCTGAACTGTGTACTATCCTCACTGCTTTTGATGAAAAAAGCTGGGCTACAAACCTGATGAGAACAGGCTTCCATGCAAGATGTTTAATATTTCCTGCTTCCATTTGGGCCAGGAATATGGCACATCCAGCCACTTTTGGCCCTGCAGCTCTTGGTCACAGGCCTGCCTGAAATTTAGAAATTCGCAGTTGTGAAAAATGAATGGGAGAGTGAAAGGAAGTTGATTTTTCTCCACTTTAATAAAGGCTGGATTAGGGTTTTGTTCCAGTTTTGGCAAAAGCTTATCTGGGGGATGGGCACAGGTAGAATGTTTTTATATTTATGGAATTGGTTCATCTGTCTATTAGATGGCTGCACTGGAGCGCAAATCCATTTTTATGGTCCTGTGTAAAAGAACTTGTGCTGCTTTAAGGGCTGCCCCTTCTGGGAAAATTAGAGCTGGATGTAAAACTCTGACTATATCATATTTAAGGAAATTAGGGACATAAGAAGGAAGCAAGATGAAGAGAAATAGTGAAAAAGGGAGAGAGGGAGGCTTCCCAAAGGTAAGATGCTACAGTGGGTTGTACTGCTGCTTGGTGTCGCACATGGGGGCTTCACTATGCCTAATACCTGATCATTTTTCTAGCTGGTAATTAAATTGTAAATAGTGAAACACAAAGCAGCACTGAAATTGACCCTAAAACTGCTGTTGTACTGCTATTTGAGGATATCTTCTTTAGTATTTTCTTTTCAAAAAAAGAATTTCCCAACAGTACTGTTATCAGTCGATCATTTTTGCTGATTCTCCTCTCTATTACAAGGGTTTCTGAGCTTGTGAATGAAAGGCTGTGTTTTCTCAACCAAATCCTCTACTCCTCAGTCTATTAGTAAACTAATGTTAACTTACAAGATTTGACTGAAACCTCAGGGTCTGCCAGCTGGATGCTTGAGGAGTCCAAGCTGGATAGGTAAAGAAACACCTTTTTCACATGACCCAGCTTGGCTCCCGAGTTGCACCACAAGTTTCTGTCAGTACAAAGGCTGACATTGTCTACAAGGAGCAACTCAGATTACGGTCCCTTCCAGCTGCATTGCCCCTGACCCCAGTCCTGCCCTGGGCTGCCCACACTCTGCCCTCCCTTCATGCACAGAGACTTCAGCTGCAGCCTGCCACCTGACAGCGTTGAGTCTGGTCTTGAGGGTGGCCTTGGGTGCATTTTAAAAGGCAGTGCAGATGCTCTGGGAGAATAACATGGAATGATTATTTTAGGGCAGATTTTCCCCTAAAAAAAAAAAAGTTCTACATGCATGCAGTTTGATCTTCACACTAAAGATTTATATAAGAACTCACTTCTCTCTGCCAGTCACAAAAAACCCCAAACAAACAAACAAACAAACAAAAAAAAAAAAACCCAAAAAAGCATGCTGGCAGGGTTTAGGGAAGTGTGCAGGCTAAAGGATAGAAGCAGACAAAAGGGAGTTTTTCTTCTAAGAACATCTGCACAGCTGGAATCCTGGCAGTGCTGTGGTTTGAAAGCCTAGGTGTTGCCGGGCTGGGGCAAGGGACAATGACTGTTTGGCACCCTCCTGACATGCAAATTTGGCCAGAGATTCTTAGAGCAGTCCTCAGCCATGTCCCTTGCTGTGCATACACAGATGCATGGACATTATTTTGCCATCAAATGCCTGTTTTGGGGAATCTTCCACCCTGGAGGTAAACTATACATAAATGATCTGAGGGTAAAGGTGGAGGAAGAAACTGTGATATCTTTACATACTAAAGTAGATATAAACCAGGCACAAAGTTCACGGGAATAAAATATCTGCAAGCCCTCTAGACCAGCAGAAACCCAGCATCCCTGACTCCTACTTGCTCTGCAAAAACGTGCCTATAGCTCAGGCTGGAGAAACTTATCAATAGGTCTGTTAGAGAAACAGCCCTGAGAGTCTAGCAAGGATAGGAAGGCTCCCTTGAGGCACCTGCACCCCAAATGTCTTTGTAAGGTCAGATCACCACTTATGGGTAGAGCACGGGCTAGCTCTGTCTGACCTGCTTTGTAGCATGGAGGAAATATATGTGTGAGTCTGGAGTTGTTCTGATTTACCTCTGTCTCAGGCTGGCCCCATTCAGCCATTTCTGCTCTTGCTGGGGAGTGAGTCCCAGATCCAAAGACAGATTCTAACAATACAGCCTGTGTGCTTGCCTCTAATATAACATGATGCTTATAACTGAATATAAGCAGGGATGGGGCTTTAGATCTTCTTCAAATCTCAGCGTAACTTTGAGATTGTCAGACAGTGCTGAAGTGAGAGATCTGGAGTAGGAAAATTAGTGAACACAAAAGTCATGATATTTACTCAGTTTATGCATTTTCTCTCTTTTTTTCCACAAAACCTGCATAACTGGCATGTAATTGTTTTGCTAAGTGAGTCTTGAAAGCAAAATTCTTGATAGCTGTCACATATCTTCTTTGTAGTAGAGTGTGTTGTCCTCAGAAGATAATCAGTAGAACTTGCTCAGGAAAACTTAATCAGCAGAACTGAGCACATTGTCAGTGCTTAACAAATAATAAATTATAATAATAACTGCAGCTCCTTCTGACACAACCTATCAAACTCTTGCTTTATTTCCAGGAGCGCCTTACTTACCTCTGTTTAAGATTTAATACCTTCTACAACTCTGCTTGTTATGGTTGAGAGAACTGGTGGTACAACCTAACAGGGTGGAAGTATTGACTGAAATAAAATTTTGACAAAGGGCAGAAACAAAATACAAAAAAATTCTTGAACTGTTCCTTTTCACTTACTGATGTTACTTTACAAGTCTTAGAAACTGAATGCAAGAATAGATTTGATCTGTTCTATTGTTAAAATGTAAAACACTATGCTTACGAGTTAATAGAATCACATTTAAATTTTCAGATAATCTGTTTTTTAAAAGACAGACTCATCAGGATTTCTTTACAGAAAGGTGAATGTGTCCAGAAGCACATCTATTATTATTAACTATTTTTGTTATAAAGATCCTGGATAGCTCAGAGAGTTGTTGACATAGCTAGGGCTATCACTTCTTTGCCACCATTGCAATTTGGCTTGGGCTTGGAGTTACTAACACTCATTTCATTTTATGATCATTTGGTAGTTTTGGTGGGTTTTACTCACTTTGAACAAAACATATATTCACATTACAGAGAAAACTGTTGTGTCAGCTCTAAGCTGCTGCTAATTGTCACAGGCTTAAATGGACCCGTTTCAATTTAACCCAGTTGAGGATCTGACCAATGGTCACAACTGGCATTAATTAGCAGATGTGTTATCAGACTCTGTGGAGATGTCCTGGGTTGAGTGACAACAGAAGCGCTCAGCTGCTGCAGCCAGTGGAGCTGTGCCAGTTTGGCAGCTGATGGCACAGCGCCCAATGCTGGCAGGTGGAAAGTCCAGGTCACCCCTGACAGAGGCATGCTGGTGGCTTTTGTCACCAGTCTCCAAGTAGAAGGAGCCCAGAGCACCAGGTGGGTGGTTGTAGTACAGCACAAACACAAGACTCTCAGGAGGGGGAAGGCAGGGAGGGAAGACGGGGGGGATGGAGTGCTGAACTGACTTGTCCCCGAAGCTGGATATGCACAAGACATTACACTTCTAAGAGAAGCAAAAGCCACTAGCAAATGTGTTGGGGTTCTGGCTTTCCGTGTATGCCATCTGATCTGACATTGTAATGCCAGTTGCAAGTGTGTGGCAGAAGGGTGAGGGAAACACATCTAAAAGCAGGGGATCCTGAAAAACAGTTGGATTTCACAGAGACAGCTACTGACAGTCTCAGTGCTATTATGGCTGTAAACTAGAGGTTTGGACCATGACTAGAAAAGTGTCTCGAGCAGGTCATGGGGAGGAATGAAGAACAGGAATGAGAGGCTGGAATTTTGTCAGGAAAAAAGGGCATACTATCCTTCCTTTGCACTTATCTGAGTGTAGTGTGGGTTAAAAGCAGTCCAGCAACCTGTTCAGATATTAATTGCTCAGTAGCAGCCAGTTCCTCTTTTCTCTCATGCCTGTCTACCTGCACAGGATGGTGGCAGGAGCAAGTTGCCCAGCTAAGGGCATAAGACCTTTGTAAAGATTTATTGTTTCTTAATATTTACATGTAGCCCAGGGAGTAATTTTTTCAGTTCTTGACAGAGTTTGGAAATTTGCTTAACTGACACCATGTATTTTGATGCACTGTGAAAAAGGAAATTCTTTTAATTGTGAGATCTTTCTGTTGTAACTCAGGAAAGGAAAACAGCAAGTGAGTTCAATGGTACTGGGAATGGAGAAGTTTTTAGACCCGTTGCAGGCCTCTGACCCAGCTAATAGGAAGATGCAGACTATTCAAGGAAGGTGCTATCACCTGCAAATTCTCTGTCACTCTTCCTGCACATTTCTCCCACCTCTCAAAGCAAATTATGAAAAGATGTTTATGTAGCTATTTGCTGTAAAAATTTGGGTCCTTCTCTGAATAGCCATCTTTGGGCCCAAATGCCACAAAAGGGGATGACTGAGACTCATGTAGGATATAGATGTCCAAGTCCAGGTTCCCAATCTACACACCCCCTGCATTTTTGATAAGAAAGTTCTTAAGACATCTAAAACTTTTTCTCTGCTCGTGCCTCTTGGTTGGTCACCAGCTCAGCTAAGTTGAACTTCCCAGCAGTTAATCCTGATTCACCTCCTCAAACTATCCACTGCTTCACCCAAATGTCTACCAAGAGTGTCCTGGTAAAGCACATGTAACACATGATCAGGGCTGAGTGGTACGCAAAGCACAGCAGCTGTGTTCACTGTCATTCAAAGGCAATAACTTCAAACTCCACCCAAGCTTCAGGGGCTTCGAGCCCTCATCTCTAACCTGCAAAGAGGGCAGGAACCTTAGGTAGGAAGCTGCATGCTAAATACTCATAGGGGAAGAGATTTTTCATACTTCCTGCAGAAGTGGTCCTGATACATGTAAGGTTCTCTGGGAGGAGTTTAAGGCAGTGAGGTACAGAATCAGATACATTCTCCAGCCCTCCACTGCTGAACTAGCTTGCTGTTTTGGATTGGTGCAAGATAGAGGATCTCTTTTGGTATACTCACTGCTGTGTAAGGTGTTTCTAAAACACTGTCTTCACAGCCTAATGAAAATACAGTGATTTTTCAGAAAAATCAGTAGGACATATCCTCAAAGGATATGATGATTATCAGAGTTTTAATTAAAATAGCAGGTAAAATCAGTATTATAGTGTGCTATTATTTCTAAAATAACAACAGAATAAAGATGCCCATTTCTTTTTTGAGTGCAATTTTCTAAATGAAAAAGTAAACATTAATATCTACAGAGATCTTACTGATCTTGTACGATAATTTAGAAAAATATCCCTATTAGGGATAGTTATATATGCTTTTTGTTGGAAATGCAATCACAGGATATGCACATAGCTGCAATCCGTAGACAGATTAAGTAAATTAAATCACTCAATGTCTTTTTTCAATAGCTCTAAAGTTAAAAGTAATTTGCAAAGGAAATACTCAGTTTCAATTGGTTTGTAATATCTGTTAATGATCTTTGGAAAAATTTCTGATAACACGAGGAATTCCCTCAGGGGCAGGGTTGTGAATAAGTGGATTTTTTAAAGTTTGATATGTCATTAGCTAGTGCTTTCCTGGAAGTAAAAAGCTGTTACAGAATAAATTGCAGAGGTATACAAGTGAACAGGACAATCATTTTTATGAATAATATACATTATTTCCACCGTGCTTTCTGCCCTCCAAAGAAATAATTTACAATCTAGCTTGCCATCACAAACATCCTGGAATAGCAACTGCGTGAGCATTTTGTGCTTACTTTATGTGTATTCTGTGCCTTTATACAAAAGTACACCTTGATGGGATAAAAACACTAGTGTAAGGAGCTGATTTGACCCTTTTAATTCTTTTTCTTTATCTCCCAATAGATAACTTTTTCAACCCACAAGGCTGAAACAACTTCCCTTAACTGAAATGACCCCAGCACAGCTATTCACTAGAAGACATCCTCCTTGATTTCTTGGGGTGCCTGTAAGATGACTGAAGTTGTAGGTAAGTGCAATCATGGCAAAAAGTGCCTCTATTCTCTTGGTATCTTGTCAGCATGAACACATTCTTAACAGCTCAGAGATTAATCAGGTATCTATCCTGCCCCACCACAGTAAGGTAACATGAGATAAGGCAAAAAGGACAAATGAGACCTCCTGGTTCTGCCCGCCACTTAGGATCTCTCAAGTAGAAAAGAGTGCCAGAAATGTCATAGGACACACTTGTCCATGGGGAATGTTGTCCTGCTTTCAAGGTTCAGTTATACAGCTCAACCATGGGCACCTGAGGATGGATCTTCTGGTTCCATAAGTTCCTGTGGGTGGTTCTGGGTTTAGATGGGGATGGAAGGAATGCTGATCTGGGCAATGGGGCCCTGGGACTCCAGTGTGTGCTGTCACACAGATCAAAAGATACAGTTGACTACAGCCATTGACCTTTTGATTTCCTCACTTTCCATCAAACCTTTTTCACCCAAGATCTGGTTGGACTTGGACTGCTTTTTCCTGCAGGCCTGCAGGCAGAGCTGAAGACACACCATACAAGCATGAATATGACTGATGCCTCCAGGGTTCCCATACAGGGCTGGAGGAGAAAGGATTTGTCCCACTCTAGAAAGAGATGCGACAGCCATCAATTTGAAAAGCCTCCTAGATTTTCCTGATCCTCTGAAGGCCCGGCGTGGTGGTTTACCATGGGTGAGGTGCTGTCCTGACTATTGATTAACACAGCCATGACCCACTGAGATGATTAGACATCATTGCGTAGAAGCAGCTACTAAAATTCACAGATTTTTTTAAGGTTAGGAGCAGCCATTATTATCATCTAATCTGATCTTCTGCATAATGCATCTACTGAATTTAACCCAACCTGAGCTTTGTGTGAAGATTTGCTTTTATGCCTAAAAATGACTTCTCATTTACAAATATGATGCTGTTTCTCTGAGTACTAACCATGAGATAGCAAGTTCCATTAATTAGCTGTACATTGTTTGGAAAAGCAATTCCTTTCATCCATTTGAAATTCAATACCTTTTTGCTTCACTTTGCAGGATAGGAAAGATTTTTTCCTTTGCTGCTAATTGAGTTCAAAGATCTTGAGGACAAAATGTTATTTATATTATAGTCATGCTTAAGTAGAACTCTGACAAAGCCTGGGGATCCCATCACAAAAAGTGAGGGAGACTGTGCAAGTCCTTTGGGACTGAGAATGTTTTAATAGACACATGGCACATTTTCAAGGAAGAGGAGTGATTTAACTGAAAAAGTTGCCAGTCAAGTCAATGGATTTGTACCTCTCAACCACCTATGCCTTTCAGAAGAGAAAGGTAGGGAAAAGTGAAGTTTCTAAAAGTTAGACCCAAAAAATGAGTTAGGCATTAGTCAAGTTCCTGGAAAAGGACTTTTCACAAGTGCATGAAGTGACAGAACAAGGGGCAATGGCCTTAAGATGAAGAAGGATAGATTTAGATTAGATATTAGGATTAAACTCTTTGCTATAACAGTGGCAAAGCCCTGGAACAAGTTGGCCAGAGATGTGGGACACCCCACTCTTGGAAATGTCTAAAGATAGGTTATATGAAACTCTGAGTAATCTGGTCTAATGGAAGGTATCCCTGCTTATGGTGATTGGATCAGAATCAGATGATATTTAATGCCCCTTTCAACCCAAACCACTTTACGATCCTATGATTTAACAAAGGAAAATAAGCATTTCTAATATGTAGCTCTGTGTCCTGTCCACTGTCCATGAGTCCGATTGGCCACCAGTGCCTGAAAGTTCTTTAAGACAGCAGGGTACACTGAGGAAAATACCTGCAATATCTGGTTCATGAAAGGTCCCAGAGCTTTCCAAAACTGCTGGGGTTCAAGGATGTTTTCTAGATTTTCTGAGACAACAGCATGTGTTCTAAGTTTAAGGAGAGGGTTTGTTCAGGTCAGTGTGATTTGTATCATAGAATCATTAAAGACCTGTAAGATCATCAAGTCCAACCACTAACCTAGCAATGCCAAGTCTACACTAAACCATGTCCCTAAGTGCCATATCTATGAATGTCCCATGAGGATATATCTTTCCTGAGAGACAAGCTGGTGCTTATGTTCTTTCTCTTTTTTCAAGAAATTTTCCATCCTTTTGACTTTTATCACTTTTATTACCATTCTCTGGACTTGTTCTATTTCTACTTTCTTTTTTCAAGGATGAGGTGACCAAATTTGAAGACAGTATTCAAAGTGAGGATGTGCCACTGATTTATATAATAGCATTATAATATTTTCCATATTATTCTCTAAAACTCTTTTCTTTGTACAAACCCTGTAAGATTCTTTTAATTCTTTGAACTACAGTGCCTTTTAACATCTGTAGTTTACTCTGATCAGATTTTAACAAAGGAATAAAGGGCTCCATTTTTCACATAGAGTTTTATTTATTGTTTGAACTTTAGAGGAGAAATTGGTTAACTTACAATTTAAAATTCTTGGGAATGTAGACCATTGGGCAAGGATTTCATTATCAGCCCTTCTATAATTTCTATAGAAGTGTGTGAGGCTGAAAGTTAGTGTACAAGATCTTCACTCTCGGGCTTGTCTTTTGCTTTATAGACATGGGCAAAACCTAATTTGGAGCTACAAGCATCCCCAAAGATGTCAGAAAGCGCATTCACCTGTACCCCCTTTGTGATGAAATGTGCTGGAGCCCCACATTTATATGCAGTTCATCCAGGACAAAGTGTGCATGCTGCACCTGAGTTTTTCCATTTCCCACATACTGTACCTCACACTTCCATGCCAGGCCAGGGAAAGACCCCTTTGCAAATGATGCACTTGATGCCTGTGGAGGGTGAGATCATGCTCCTGTGTCACAGTTTGGCATTATGCCTTCATCAGGTTATTAGAAAAGGCTCAGGGAAAATGGTTACAGCTATTCTATTGCCTGAGACACTTCCGGCACCTCCTGCCTTTCCTTAGAATTACCAATCCAAGTGGTGACCCTGCCTGACCCTACTTATCTTGTAAAAGCTGACAAGATCACAGCCTGAAGCAGTATAGCCACAGGCTCAATACCGGCTACCAAAATGTCTGTTTAGTATTTTCAAGAAACGTTGCTCTAAAGATTTACAATACCAGCTGCTAGATATATGGACAACACGGGTGCACAGCCCTGACCCCGGAACATTCAGCCCCACTTACACAGAAATTTGTGTCTCTCAAGGGGCCAACACTGAGCTGCCACAAAATAGTGATTCCCTACCTGCAAGCAAGTGGATTTTAAGTACTATTGATTACATATACTAAGACATTGGGTAAAAATATTTGAAAACTATGGTTTTGAGTCCAGAATTCATGGTTAGGTTTTTTTTTCATCAGTTGCATTACTGCTTTAGCAATAGAAAGATCTCTGCCATTTCTGTGTAATATATAGAATTTATTTTTAGTTTGGTGTAGAGGATTTTCTGCACTCTTCCATGACTAAAGCCATTTTTCATTAGAAGTTATTTTTAGATAAACTGTAAGTTTCCTCACTGGAAAAATTTTGGCTGCACCAACTGAAAGCAAATGCACATTTCCTCAGATATCTCTAAGGCAAAACACAGGTTTAAATATCCAAAAAATGTTAAGAACTTAGTTGCATATACGTTCATACACCAGATGCATTAAGTTCTTGCAAAGTAGTGTGGGCTTTTTCTCCCCTCTTCTTTTTAGAACAGCAAAGACTTGGAACAGACATTGAGGTCCTATTGCTCCTGTCGGAAACTTCTGTTGACTGCAGCATGAGTTGGATGGGACCCAGAGAAACCAAATACAGAGGAGTAATGATGAGTTGGCCATACAAGCAAGGAAAATCACAGATAACAGGTGCACACCAATTAGCAATATATCTTTTGGGTCATCCAGTACATCCTCTTGACACAATGAAGCTGTTTCTTATGGCATATTTTCTGTGGTTTTTTTGCACCTAGATTAAATTTCCTAAGTGAAGCTATATCTCAAGGGAGAGGTTGTGTTGCTTAGAATATCTTGTTGTCAAGAGTTTTTTTTCTTTCTTAATGTCATCATATTTCTTCTTTTTACGTCCCTTTGCAAATCTTCTTCTTTCCCTTCTTTGATCTCTTTTAACTAGTGTGATGTTGTGTTTAGTTAGCATTAAGGCAACTCATAGATATTTAGCTCACTTAATCTTCTCTAATATAGCAGTTCTTTCAGCCTTGTTGTTTTTCATTTCTTCTCATCACACAAATGCCTGTCAGTATCTTTTTTTGTTATGAGATTTTAAAGATGTGATGCATTTCTCTGATCTAACAACAGATCTGATATAGAGCTGAGCACCCTTAGTGTCTTGTCGCCAAAAGGCCCTCCTGACGTGTCCAGGGAAAAGCTGCAAGCATTCTGAACAGTCACACAGGTAGAGTATACTGCTTGAACCCCTTCCTTGGTGCCACTTTATTGACCCACAAAACACTATTAAAACAGTTGACCTAGGAGTTCAAAAAAGTGAGTACATGACATTTTGCTTTTTTTCTTTTTTTCATTTCTCATAATGTAAAAAGACAGAATAGCACAGATAAAAAAATCTTTGATGCTGTTGAGATTTTCTAACTCTTGGTCATGAACATAACAGACTAAAATTATGGAAGACATCATCTTCCATAACGACATCTGAGTGCTGGGAGAGTACATTGTAGAAAGTAATTATATACATAGTCACAATCCTAGCTGTTCACTTCAGGCAATAAATTCTGATCTACAAACCACGACACTCTGTTTGTGCTGGATGAGATCTTGGTTATAATTGACTGTCTTCACCTTTGTGTTCTGTTGGATTGGAGGAATATAATTTTAATCTGCTCTCTTTAAATTTTCATTAAGGAATGTTTCAGCTACCTGCACCCTCATCCGATGATGCTTAATGATCTCAGCTAGCTCGATCTTCTGTGCACCAGCAGAGACTTCTTTAAATTGATCAATTGTATAGAACATTGTTTTCAAATTTTGTGTACTTGGAATTAACCTTATGAAATAATTGCATATCTAAAGACAGGTTATATAAATAGCACAGACATGTATGTGTACATTTATATGTGCATGTGTGTGTATACATGTGTGGATGTATATGTATGTATATATATGCATATATGAGTGCACACATATGAATAGAAATGCTGATGCTATTCACCTTTTTGAAATCTTTACAGCTAGTATTAACATGAATGTGCAGTTAAATTGGCAGTGTTATATATTTTTGCTGGAGTTTACTTCTGTAAGATAAAATCATAAAGATAAGCCGTGAAACTCGTGCAGCTGATGACATAATTCTAGAATCTCGTGATGCTGAATCTCATATTTCTAGGAGTGTGGGATGGATGTTCCTAAGTGAAATAGTTATACTGCTTATTGCAATATATGTTTCCTTGTTTTTATGTGGGCACTGAGATGTCCAAACTATTAAAGCTATATGGTACAATGAGTCTTGTGTTCCTTATTTATTCTAAAGAAGGCAATTAATCTCTATGGTTTTATTGTATAATAAAGCAAGCTACTCTAAGAATCTCTTATAAAGATAGCAATAACCGGTGACAATATGCATATTTACTTTTAATAACGATGTCCAAATATACATATGTGCATATAAATATGCATATATGTATATACAAACATACACAAAGAGACATATACACAAATTAAATGGAACCAATTAGAATGTGGCGTAAGTAGATTCAGAGCTTATGGCTGTGTGAAGGGATAATTTGAGCTACAAGGACATGCAAGAAAGCATAGCTCAATATACTCTATTGGCTCATTCTCACTATTCTCACCTGTGACAGGCTGTGTGGTAAGAAGGGGTACCAGCAGACATTCGTAATGACAGCTGGTTCAAAATAGAGCTTTCAAAGTAGTGCAACACCCCTAACTTTCTTCCAAATCTTGGTGTTTGCCAACTCTTACCTGAGGCTGGTTCTCAAGGTCAAATATTCGGATATAAGTTATTCGGAAAGAATCTGGTTCTTTATGTTTGAGCTGCATATGTGTTCAACATATAGGCTTATTATTGCCCATGAATTTGCATTTGAGCTCACACATGGATTATGCTTGTCTACTACCCACAAAAATGATGGATGTTTCTCCCTGATACCACACCCTTTTTGCCTGGGATGTCCTCTATCAACTTCTTCACTCTCTTGTAAGTTACATAAACTGAGATTTGAATGGCAGCTCTTTCTTTTTACTGGGACCAAAAAAAAAATCCATCAGCTGCTATGTTGAGAAAGGGAGGCAAAGCAGCTTTACTTTAACATCACCCATATTACACCCCCTATGCTCAACCAAGTAGGAACACAGCAAAAAAAAGCCCAACTAAGCTTCAGTTGTTGTGTGTGACTTTTCCTGGTGGATGTGAATAGAATCTGGAAATATACATGATCCTCCTTGGGAGAGAAAAGCAAACAGGTTTTATCTATTTGCAGTTGAACCCAGTGAAAAATAACCTGGCACAGAAAGCATGCTTGAAGGTAGAACATGAATATAAGTAAATATAAATTTCAAGGGAAATACGCCACGTTGTTATAATTATTACAGAGAACATGTGCTAATTAATTGTTACACTGTTCTGGTGCAAGTGTTGAATATTTCATATGGGACAAATAGAGGAGCTGACCCTGGGATGCTGTTGACTCTTGTTTAGAAGCCAGTGTGTGAGGAGCATGCCATGAATGGCCTTGAGAAAATGAGACAAGTGAGCTGATTTGGTCTTAGAAATTACTTCTCAGAAGGATTACAAAAATATTTTAAATCTCTGATAAATTTTAGTTGTACTGGATGTCTGGACTGCTGAGTATGTGCAGCGTGTTCAAAATCAGTTTTTTGTTTACCGTGCCACCTGGGGAACTGAAGCACTAAGCGTCAGGCCTTCCAAGGAACTCAGACAAATAATAGCACTGCTGTTTGGGGATCTTCACCACTGCCAAGACACTTCTCTGTCGATGAAATCAAGGAGACCTGAGCATCAGGGGGTTCAGAAAAGCATTGACCAGGTACCTATCAGTCTCTTTTACATCTGCATTCATTTTTGGAGTATTGACCATGCTTTAGCTGAAGATGCATCTAGGGAGATGTTGAAGGGAACAGGATAGGTCTGTCCTCATTTCTGGAGGAGACATGGGTCTCCTGCAAGCCAGAGGTCTGTGCAGGGCTGTTTCCCTGCAGCAGGCTTGCTTGGCTTACAGACACCCATCCTGCTAGCTCCAGCATGGTACGTGTGAGCAGTGTTGGCCACGCTCACAAGCTGGCGATGCTCCTGTCTGCCATCAGCCTTCCCTCCTGGATCAGGGCCGCTACCGATTGCTGAGGGGTGGCCAGGAGCAGCTCCCTCTGGTGAAACTCTTTTGTGCTTTTATCTCTCTCTTCTTGGCAGTAAGCTGCCACTGGCTCCCAGCCATGGCCCTCTCACCCTCCCCAGTGCCCAGCTTGCATGCTCAGCCAGTGCCTACATCTCTTCCAGCAGCTGGCCCTACTCTTCCTCCACAGCTGGCTGCTGCCCCCTACTGTGGTAATTATTATTTATTATGGATATTCAGTGTACATTACATGTCCAGAGTCCAGTACAGTCTGAATCACTACCAGGGTCCCACTGCGTGGGCAGAAGCACACGGTCATACAGAGTTGTTTCACATTGATATTCATTTGACTCTCACACAGGGAAAGACTGAGGGGAAAGGGGTGAAGGTGGCTGTTGGCACCTATTAGCACTATCTGATGTGACACCTACTCTCTGTGCTGTGTTACGTGACTCCTGCAACAGCACAGCTGAGCACAGCTTTTTCTCCACCTTGCTATCAGTAGCAGGTCTCCCGCTATTCCTGTTACCTAGCTGGAAACACCTCAGGTGTTTTCTAAAAGTCATGGTTGCTACATAATCATACTTTAATTCCCTGTTGCTGTGAATGCAGACATTGCTTGGCACAGCATGGCTATATGGGATACCATTTTCTTTTCTATATCTCTCTATCACCTTCTTTGGTTTCTATGTTCATGCCAGTTCCTTTGTTCATGCGTCCTTCTCCTTACACTTCAATATTCCTTTGCACCCTGCCTCCCTGAAGACACCACCCTCAGTTAAAAACAGAGGAGCTGTAGCTCCAACAACCTAGTGCACAGGCAAAAACACCTGGAGGGAGACCCAGCTTTCTGTACATTTGGAAAAGTATAGAATCCTGTACATATTCCACACATATATGTGCATGTGTGAGAGGCAGGTTCTCAGCTGTGCTGAATAGGGCTAGCTCTGTTCAAGAGGATAAAGCAATACTGCTCCATAGCAGCTGACGATTTGTCCCAGTATGTAAATGTAAATATCTATTTTTACAAACCCTCCTACAGTTTTCTTTAAAAAAAAAAGCTTTCTCTTTAGACACTGGAAACATGCAGCCAGTCAGAAGTGTCCCACTTTCTATATTTTCTCTAATTCCTACCTGTGACTTCCTTTGAAAGCTTTCAAAATCTAATGAATTCAAGAGACAAAGCAAATTAAAGCTGAGGAAACTTTGCCTTCAATACACTGGGCCTAGACTACAGGAAATAAAAAAGAAAAACTAGGAGAGAAAATGGAAAGGTACAAAGCCATGTACATCCAGATAATTTAAAATGTTTGACTGTAAGTGGGCTCAACAAACCCAGCAAAATTCCCACTATTACTTGCAATCTTCTGCCCTCTCAGCTAGATGCAGCAAGTTAATGTAAAGAACAAATACTTACAGTCTCAACATCAGAGCACTTTTTGCCATAAATCAATTTTTAAATTATTTTAGGTTTACATTTAATTGCTTCCTTTGCATGCTATGTGTACACATGTACTCCTCCCACCCCCTATATTTCATACGTAACTGTTGTGTAGGCTGAAGTCTTTGAATATGGAGTATTCAAACCTCAGAGCACAAACCTCAGGAGTTTCAACCCAGGAATTGATTTGTCCTCTTTTAAGATGGGAACCACATGTGTGACTTGAATCCAGATCTTGGATTCTGGATACACTAACTTGTATGCATCAGGATTTGGGATTCAGACTCATTTATTTGTTATGACACTAGTCCTGATACCTACCACTGGGTGTTCACCTTTCCTTGCCTCAATAGAAAGAGAAATGCTTCTTATATTCACTTCCACACTGATTTTTAGTTCATTCTATGATGAAATCACTATCAAATATTGTTCTCAGTTTTGTTTCTTAATTTCTCTGTGACAATCACTTATAGTTGATCTTTGTAAAACCTTTATAGTCTTTGGATTATTTGGTCACCTTTCTCTGAGAAGATCCTGTCATCCCACCTTTCCTCTGAAGGCTGCTCCACTGATTTTTCAAAGTAACCAAGTACACTTCCCCGCCTCATAACAGCCTTAGTGGTTTGGGAGACTGGAGAACACCTTCATAGGGTTTTCCTGTCCAGCAAGCTCTCTCCTGAGCTGTTATTCAGAACTGGGGTTTTTTTTGGCTCCCTAAACTGTGGCAAACTTCAAAGCTCTTTTATTCCCAGGATTTTCCTCATCTCCTTTTGAAGACAGGCAACATAATAGGGCTTCCCAGCCTTCTTGTGCTGCTGCATTTTTCAAGTGAAGAAGGCATCCTCTTGTCAGTAGCTTGGCTTTTTCTCACTTTATTTCCCCTCAGAACTCCCAGATGAACACCATCCGGTTGTGGTGATTTACTGCACTTGAGTTTCTCAAGTTACTCTACAACTTCCTCCTTAGAGACTTCAATCTGTATAAAGGCCACACTCTGATTTTCTTTTCAAAGTGCCTTTGGCACAGGAATTTCTGCACCACTCTCAGCAGCAGACACAATGCAAGAGATTAATTTAACTCCTCTGCTAGCTTGTTGCACTCTTCTGACCCACTATATATGGATTTGTGGGGATCTCTGCAATGTTTTTGTGAAAAGTCCAGGCTAAGAATAATATTCACCAACAGGTGAAGCTTGTCTCTCAGCTGGTATTCTCTTGCTGTTCCACTGAGGGATATTTCTTGGCCACTCTCAGCACATCTTATTTGACTGGTTTATTAAGCCTGGTATCACTCCTCTGCACAACATCTGTCACAAGTGGGTTAAATTCTCACCTATGCAAACTGGCACTGTCCCTAGGGAGATGTTCCAGTGAGGAGCTGGTTCTGCAGGAGACCCTTCCCCAGTGCTTTGGCAATCCACCCCATGAAAAGTCACAGCAAAGGGGCAGGATGAGTACTCAGCATCACAACCCAAGAGGAGTGGGGTTTGTATCCTAGCCCATGGTCTGGCCCTCATCAGGTGAAAAGCCCTTTTGTCTTTTGCCTTTCATAAAGGGAAGTTGAGAGCTGGAGCAATCCTTTCTCTTTTCTGCTCGTTCTTTTATGTATTTTTATTTCTGTTTCTTCCCACTCCCTTTCTGTTTTGAGAAAGATGGAAACTGCTGTATGGCAAATCCAGTCTTTAATTATTTTGAAAGACAGAACTAGAACATCAGAAATGGGGCAAATACTCTCCATGTCCTGTTTAACTCTCTGGCCGGTGTAAATTGGCCTTCAGTCCAGATATTTCAAAAGAAGGTCAGTTTTATGAAACCACATGTTCACAAACACTACTGAGTTCTGTGACTTAAAACTTATTTCAATGAACTTTGATGACCATAACTTCATCTGTTCATAGAGTCAAACCCAAGAAATTAGCTTAATTTGTACTGCATTCACTAAAGATACCTATGTCTGTTTTGAGACACAGGCAAGCATCCCTTTGATATGGTATGGATATGAGATTGATGTTCACTATAGCTGCCTAAGGCTCAGATATGGAGACTGTATCAGAAATCCATTCCATGACTTCATCCATCAAAGAGAAAAGCATTTATGCTGTTGAGTTTGTCTTCTGAAAGGACAAGCTCTAGAAAGCTCTAGAAAGCTCTACTGTAGGCATCCTTGCTTCACAAGTGTTCTGATTTCAAATGAAGAATTAAAATCTGACAGCTTTATTTCTCACAGGCTTTTGTGAATAAAGACCCTGAGCTTCCTACTACTTCCTAAGTTGAAGTGGAATACCTCTCAAGATTCATAACTACAGAGCTGTCAGTTCAAGTCCAGCCTATGAATTCTATGTCAAGATACAAACAGGCATGCTCATCCCTAGTACATCTGTTTATAATAAATGAAAATACCCTAGGAATTAATTGGGACTTTTGTTTTTTAAAATTTGTGAATTCATGTACAGAGCAGGGTTCTTTTAAATTGCTGTGGCTGTCTTAGAATTAGCTATCTATCTCAGGTAATTTTTCTTTCCCTGTCTGTCACGGGTGGCACCTCCATATCTCTGCTCAACCATTTCATATGGCCATTATAGGATGGTATCTCATGTTGCCATATGAAAATAAGTCTCTGTTGTTGGTGGAGTCTCTCTTTCTCTGTCAGTTACAGAGGGAGTGTAGGCAATTGCCTTAGACCAAACCACTAAGGTGATACTATCTCCTTATAAATGTATTTTTTTTTAATTTAAAGGAAGTAATTTTGATTTGATGTATGTTTTTCTTTTACTGTAGTCCATAATAATGGCAATGCCACCCAAACCTCCTATTTCTAATCTGTTTTTACTGAAATTATTTCCAGTTTTTCTGTTTTATATAATGAGAAATGGCACTTTCTTGGTCTCATTTTCATAATCTACAAATATTCTTATTTTAACTTCCAATATTTTGACTGAATGCAGTGATATACAAGGATCCCACTTATGAAATGAGCAAAATGATATTGTAGTACTGTACAAAGCTAATATACAGAGAATAAATTTTAGCGAGCAATTTTAAGATGTTTCTTCTAACTGATATAACCAATTTTGTACAATTGTAATATTGACAAAATATATCAGAATACATATTTCAGTTACTTTGAAAGCATAATTTCAATGGCCAGAAAAAAATAGAGCTTGTTGATATTTATAAACTATGGTTAGCAATAACTAAGTGAAGTAACTGAAATCATATACAGCACACAAGGCAGTTTCTCCAGTTTTGCACTCTACCTTCTCAAAAAACAAGCAGGCTACACAATACCCTAAAAAATTAGGTTCTAGGAGATGAAAAATCTTTCAGAGGCCATTGGGAAGGGTCACCCAAAGGTATACAAAGCACAGAAGACAGCAATAAAGAAGAGTCTATAGAGACCTATGGCTTTTCCTAATTAAAAAGCAAGGCAAGACTTGGCCTTTTATTTTAATAATGTTTCCAGAAGTGGAAAAGCCTGTTACATGGCCATGCTGGCATGAGAAGAGTGCCAACTAATGCTGTTGGAAAGGTAAAAAAAGCAGCAAACCTTTATTTTGGCTTTTGGGTTACTTTGAAGTCCGTTTACGGTGTGGAACGTATGTGCTGTCAGGACACAGACTGGTCTCTTCTCAAAACCTCTGCATCAGCTATCAATTTTTCTCATTAAAACTTGTATGCTATTCCCTTTCTCTCTTCTCTCCCTCTCTAAGATACTGAAACTGTTGTCCAAGGCTCAAGTTCTGGTTCACCTGCCAGTGGTCTGATCACATCCATTGTTGCATCGCCTCACCCCCTTACTGCATCCTACCCAGGAATATGCAACACCTTCCTCTCCTCTTCATGGGTTTTTTGCCAGGACTTAACAAGGCAGATAGGACAAGGCAGATAGTGCCTGGAAGTGCTGCTGCCTGTGTCAGTCGGGCTTCTAAAAATCCTCCATGCCTCCATATGGCTTACTGTGGGCAACAAGAAGAAAGCTACACAGAATATTTTTTTCAGAATTACATCTTTGCATTGCGTTTCTCACATATCTCTGCATAGTCCCATGCAGTAGTCTTCACTTTTGTTTGGGATGATAGGAAATATTCACAGACAAATAACAAATAGGTGCTCTCATCACCTTCATGGATGTCAAAAACTGTTGTATAGGTGAACCAGGAGAGAAAGCCTATTGTAAAGTGTGAATTGAGTAAGGGCTATGTTGAAACATCCCACACAATTGAGCACATTTGCAGGGATGATTACTTCTTCATTTCACAGTACTCAGTATATTGCTCACTTCTCTTGGTAGGACCTACTTCCTGAAGAAGTGGAGGAAATCTGTGCCATAGGTATGACTGTTGATCCAAAATGAGTGATTAGTAAACATCTTTCAGTTGTTGCTGAAAACAGAGATGGGCAAGAAATGAACTTTAAAAGCAAAAAGAAAGGTTTATTACATCCATTCTATTCAGGGGGTGGTTCATGGCTGTCTTCTCTCTGCAAATTTTCATCAACACTGAAAAATTCTGCCAAATCTAAGAAAATGTTAAGACCTTGGCATAAATCTGTTACTTGCTCATGCATTTGAGTCTAGTCAACAGTTTCTCATTTAGTTACAAAGCATTTTTTAATTTATCTATTAGTTCTACACTTCTTAATATTTTAGGAAAGTTTTGACGCGAATCTGGGGGTAGAAATGGGATCTTAAGGATAGCTGTACATAACTCTCTGAAGAGTTACAACCTTGGCTTGCAGAAGTCTGTTCTAGGAGGAATTTTGATTAATCTTCAGATGTTAATGTCACAGTTTAGGGCCATTTATGAAATCTGTGAGTCTTGCAACTGGCTCTGAACCTTAGTGTACTTGGGAGGACCCATGACACTCTGTGTGATCTCAAAGTGGCATCTTGGAAAAGCAGGTTTTGTTCTTCTTTTTCTCCCTATAGATCCTTAAAAATATGCAAATCTATGTGATCTGCTTCTCATACAAAGAGTTGCAAATTCAGCTATGGATCAAAGATTAGAGCATATGCCTATTATTGCAGCTGCCAGTTAACTGATCCAAATGTTTAACTCTTTAAAGAAATAGAGGGTCAGCAGCTTTCTGAATAATTGTTTCCAGACAGTCTTCTGCTAGTTGGATTTCTATATCACATTCAACTTCAATTGCTGCTGTCATTTATCTCCATTCCACAGAGTTTAACTTTACTAAATTCACATGTTAGTATTTGAGCCACTTACTCTTTAGACACATCCAGAGCATGCTCCATGCTCATTGATTGTGTTTTATGGTGCCTCAAGGATCAAATGAGAAAAACTGATGCCATCTCAACACCTGCCTCTCGTCTTTTGTCATGCTAGGAAGTGCAGAGACAAAGAAACCAGGCCATAAATGACTCAAAAATAGCTCAGAAATAAAGCACGTCAGGGTGTGTACCAACCTTTTTGAAAGCCCATCTTCACCTCAGTGTTGACAGTCAGAATGGAGGGTGTTTTGATGACAGCCATGGCTCCACATTGTGAGAGAACACCTCTTCAGTGGGCCGCACTTCCTTGTCTTTAAGTCTTGTCTTGCCCTCATGAAGAAAAGATCTTCAGAGGCTCTCAGACCATGTTGTTTGTCCCATTCTGGTGGGCACCACTTCAGCCTCAAGCTCCACATGGGACCTTGTGTTGGAGTCAGCATTACCACCCACATTTCAGTGCTTCCTGCTGGACAGTCACCAACTGCTGTCTGCTGCAGGCTCTCAGGCTGTGTCAGTCTCCTTCACCATCTTCCTCCTGCTTTGGTGCAGTTGCAAACCAAGCAGTTGTTATCTAAAATGACACAAAAAAATGAGTAGGGATTTATTTTTTAGATGATGGTAAACTGAAAAATAAAACATACCATAACTCTCTTCTTATTTCAGTTTTGGTCTGGGCTATTCAGTGCCATCTGGCCCTACTTCATCAAGTAACCAAGTCTCAGGTTAAATGCTTTCCTCAACAGATATTTGATTTTGAGAAAGAGAGCAGATGTGCTAGTTTAAACTAAAAAGAACTGAGGAGACAGAAGGGTTAAGGACATGATCCAGACCCTTAGCATTTCCTCAGGAGGAATGATAAACACCTCTCTTCGGCCAGGTCCAGTTTCCTACACCTTTCTGAGGAGCAGTAATGGAGAGTGCTATTTATTATGTGTTGGGATGAACGTAGGGAATGTTTTCCACCATTTAAAAAAATAAAATCCAGAATTTATGGTAGTTTGAAAAGCAATTTCCTTTTAAGGTGCAAATTCCTAATTTGCCACATAAAAGTGCAGGAATTAAGTGCTAAATCCTTCTTTGCCAGTGAGACCTGTGAAAGGAGGTATGAAAAAAGAGTTACTGTTAGGTTTCTATTCATGTCTCCTGAAAGCCAAGGTATGCAAAAGTGCACTGAAACAGCCCTGATTTTTTTTTGTCAAAGCCTTCCTGCTATTTCTGACTGACTTTTAAAAAATGAACCCTTGTCCAGTTTTATTTGTGTGGTGGGTTCTGATTTTGTTCTGCCTGTACTGTATCACTTTTCTCTTCTCATCATTAATCTTCCATGAATGTTCCCTGGGGCACAGTTCTCCCTTTTCTGCATGGAGAGTTTCTATTGAAATTAATGGACTTTCTTCTCGTGGGTGGAAGGAAGAATATACCCTTATAGCAGCCCTGTTGCGAAATAATATTATTCATTGAAAAAAAGGTTTGGTCTCACTCCTGAAAGTCCAAAGTCTAGTCAGGCAGATTATACTGGGAGATCCCAACAGGAGTTCTGGTACAGAAGCAAGAATTACTTGTCCAACATGAAAACAAAAGCCAGAACAGAAGATTTTTTAAATGTTGTAACAAAGCCCTATGGAAAGTCAATGGATATACTATGTGATGAAGTGTCCCAAACCTAATTCTAGGGCAGATCCATCTGGTGGAATACAGTGCAGTGAAGATATCCATTAGGGACCTGTAGAACCAGGCATGTTCACGAGAACAGCACAGCACCAAAGACTAATTTGATCTGCAAAAAGGCAGTGCAGACTGGTTGGAGGTGCTGGGTCACACAAATAAATGTATATTGTGCTGTGCAGATGTATCATCTCATTTGGAACTTGGGTATGGGAGCCCGGGCGTCTTTGACACAGTTGTGCATTGCACAATGTACACGTGCTAATAAGCCTGGCTACATGCCCTTAGAGGCTTCAATGGAAAAGCCTTATGTTCCTTCACAGAGAACCCTTTGCTGCATTAAAGAGGGTGTTGACAATCTTCAATTGAAACAGCATAAATTCCCATAGGAAGGATAGCTGCAATATGAGGTCTTTAGGCAGGCGGATGACCTTATAAAATATACTACAGTATCCAAGTTTAGTAAAACAAACACACTATATTTAAGTAGGCTATGGAAATGTAAATATGCTTCAGGACTGGCCCCAAGCAATTTATGTTACAGTAATGTTGCAATCACATTTTAGATAGATCATTACTGTAGATACTATAGTCTAAGGCTAGGAGATAGAATTTAATATGCATGGAGAAATTTAAACAGAGGATAAAAAGCCCTCTTTCTTCAACAGTATTTTCAAGAACAAACACCACCTTGCAATAAAAAAACCCCTCAAGCTTGTCTAAAGAGGCATTACATGTATGGGCTAGGCCACTCCAATATTTTTTAATCATTTGGGATATTTCACAGGAAAGTCCTTTTTGTAAGGATGACTCCTTCCACCATGCCTGTTTGTGTCCCCTGATTCTGTGTACCATGCAGTGCTAGAAAGGGTAGCAAAGGTTTGACAACCACAGTGGCAGGCAAATAAGGATTTATTGTGTGTTTACGGTTTGTGAAACTTGACTTTTGAATAATTAACATGCCAGTTACCCTTGGATTTTCAGTTTTAGCAACCGATGTGTTTTTAATGTTTACATTTGATTTGAGCATCTCTGGCAAAGCTCTTGTTACTCATTCGTGTGTGTTTATATTTTGGTTGAAGATTATAGACATATCTATCAAGATCATTGCTTTAAACAGCACTCAGTCTGCTCCTTCCACCAAACCTGGATCGCTTGCTTTAAGATTAGCCTTGTCAAATTTACTTAAAGTGACCAGGCAAATACATACAACTAATTTTGTTATAGGCAAAATTAACTAATGCTTTTTTTCATGGTGAGGTGCTGTAATGATTTTATATAGCAGTCAAACTATTTAAATACTAATGCTGTCTTCATGCTGTAATCACCATTCTAGTCAGATGTCATTTTTAGTAGTCTATAGGGAATTCCATCCCTTAATTATTCTTCAATACACAAGCCAAGCATTCTTTAATTGGTGTAAATTGAACAGTGTTCCAATGCAAACAAGAGGAGGACAAACTAATCAATGATTCTGTGCATGTCTATCGGAAAGCTATTGCCATTAGATCAAGTAACGAATCCTCGACTCCATTAGCTTCAGAGGAACGATGAGGGAAAAATACTGCTAATGCTGCTTCTTGCTATCAATCAGAACTGAAAAGTGCGTAGCAAATCCTTTAGCAGAACTCCAGCTTTTCTTGAAAGTGCTCATGGAAATTTAAAATATGAAGATATTCTGACTTCAGAGTCCCAAGTCATGTGTCTTTGATAGGGATTTGTCTGGAAACAATGTGTTTTTATTCTCTGCTGCCTTTAGTCATGTGGCCTGTTTTTTATTTTTCTTTTCCAAATAAATGATTCTTGAATGATGACATAACTTTTTTCAACTTGTGAGAAAATTTTGGGTGAATTTTCTCTCTCTCTCAGGCTGTGCTCTGTGCATTCATATGTATTCATTCCTGCAGCACAACATAAATTGGTTGGCTCTCCCATCTCTTTTTTTAATACAATCTGAAATAAAGGTGCTGTATTTAAGAAACAGATGAAAAATCCTTCTCATAAATGTGTCACACTCACTTTTCATTCTTGTCTCTTTTTATCAGTTCTCTAAAACTGATTATTTACCTCTGGAGTGGGAGGAAAAAAAAAAGTAAAAGGCCCATTACAAACCTCTGGCCCAGATCTGCCAGTCTTAAGAGTTTTAGTTAGTGTGGAAAGTGAAACTCCTCTGGAAAGAGATATACTGGCTATGGTTGTTCACTTTTTAATCTATTTGTTTTTGATATAATATGCTATTTACTGTTTAAGGACCTTTCATGTTGGTTTAAATTGAAGGTTTTAAAAACGAGTCTAGCATAAAAAGCTCTAAGTGACATAGGCTGAGTAGAAAAATACAGCGTCTTCTACAGACAGCCTTTGTTCACCACGTTACAGTTGAAAGAAGTGTAGAGCAGGCTTGGTAGATAACCTGCCTTCTTAAAACAAGAGGGTTTCTAATTTCTACACATCCTAATCACAGTCACATTACTCTGCTCTCTGTACCAGACCCCTCAGGGCTGGCTCTAGGTTTTGCTGTGAAGTCACATGTGTGGGGCCTGAGGCATTTTTCCACTTTACTTTTTTCTTTTTTAATCCTTTTGCCGGTTGGGACTCTCTAACTGGCTCTGTTGTCATGGGTGGCTGACTAGGGTGGTAAGGAAGAGAGCTGCACACATAATCACCCTCAAGGTTTCATACTTTTTTTTTTTTTTCTTATGAGGAAGAAGATGCTGCAGTACGTATTTTCTGAGGAAAAGGAAGCTTCTCCCCTCACCTCCTTTCCCAGACCAGCGTGTGATTTCCAGGTAATGAGTTCCCCTCTGTTTCCCTACTTCTTTCCTTTACTGGTTGGTTCTTGTGTGTAGTTGGACTATTTCTGAAAAATTAAACCGTGACATCTGTCTTAAGATATCTTTCTTCTTTCCATTACTCTTCTATATCTTCTGTGGTAGCTGTTACAGGATGTTGATGCCAGCAAGTGGTTATGACACTTGAAGTGGGGATTTTAGAGTGCTGGAGAGGATTTTCAAGAGTAATAAACTCCTCACTCTGCTGAGAGCATGTTCTGAAAGGCAGTGGGTCCTTTGGAGCCTGTATCTGCTTCCTTGGTTTGGAGATTTGGCCCCTGAAACAAAAGGGTGCCAAGTATGTGGAGCTCAAGCAGATGGGAGACACTCAAAAACAGATTGTGGGGCAGCTGTGGGGTGCGGAGGGGATACATGCTTTGAGATGATACCAGACAGTCTAGAGTTTGACTCTACCTTGTTATAAAAAAAGAGAGGCCTTTTATAATGCCATACTATGCATACCATGTTACAAAGGGAAAACTTTATCTAAGCAGAATGTTAGATAAGATGTTTCTTTAAAGATTTCATAAAGTTAAACTTTGCATTTTTTGGCAAATCTTGTGAATTTCACTTATTTAAAAAAGATCACTAGTTGTACCACTATTTCCATACACTTGAACAAGCCCTACTGGAGTTGAAACCACATAAGAAAAGAATCAAAACTACACTTGGGATCCAAATAACACCACCAGGAGGATTTAGCATAATAAGTTTACCTGAAGTTGGAACCTGTGTTTGCAGTTGTGTGACAAATGTGGTTTAGGCTATAAGAAAGAGCAAAGATCTGTCATCTGATATTCACGAAAAACAAAGGAAGGAACACTTTGGCTTTGTTTATTTTTCAAAAAAAGCCAGCCCCAGATTGTTGGGAAAGCTTCAGTAGAATAATTTCTTAATCACCTTTATGTTCTTAGGCATATCTGGCCTTCAAAGTCCATATTAAAACTCCCCACTAATTTCCTTGGGATTATGCCCCTCAGAATGGATGACAGGAGAAACAAATACTCATCAGGCCTCAGCCATTGCCTGGCAATCCCAAGGGAAATGCCCTTCTGATCTCCACAAGAAAATCCTCAGACACCATTTTACAGGATAAGGAAAATCTCTTCTTTCCCAAGGATGACAGAAAGAGAGAAAGACAGACCATGTGAGGTGGGATGTGCCGTTCCCTTTCTGAGACAAAGAGAAAACACTAACAGACAAGGGAAGGGAAGACAGCAGAAGGCTTTTGTAAAATGCTAATATATTTAGTGTGGATGTTTCAATGTAAACAGATACAGAAGTATTAATAAAATAATGTGAAAAGTCCTAATTTTAAAGTATGACAATATTTCAAAATTCTTTTTACCTTGTTACATACTTTAACACTTATGCAGGTGACTCCAGAGATCATTCTGATTTGAAAAAATTATGTTTTAAATGATAGGAAACATTTATTTGCTTTTTTTAAAGTTAAAAGTGAAGTGAATGTTATACAGGTGTGACTCTTGGGATGGTGCTACACAGGGACAGCAGCTGGACTCAGTGGTCATTTGTGGGTCCCTTCCAAGTCAGCATATTCTGTGACTCTGTGGTTCTACGATATCTTTTTTCATCAAATATACAGATACTATCTGAAAGAAATAATATTCTCACTCAAACTTGCATTATACGGGTTTTATTCTGTGTATTTTTGCCAAATTGCTATTATATCAAGTTGCTATTGATACTGGAACAGAGCTTGATATTGCTTTGCCTTGTACTTTTCCACTTGGTCTCAGTCATAGTGACTCTGCTTCTAAAATTCATTGAATATACTCCAGTTCTAATGATAAAGTTATGGCATATTGACTTTATTGACTTGCTTTATTTTATAGAACTTAAGCCAGCTAATTCATCACGGAAATAATTTTTTTGTTTGTTACTTTTGTTGGATTTTTTGGCGGGGGGTTTCTTTTTTTTTGGTTTTTTTTTTTGGTTTTGTTTTTTTTTTGGTTTTGATTTGTTATTTTAATGAGCTCACCTTTGGTCATGCAGACCATTCGATCTGTCCTGCTTTGGCAGATAAGTCCCATTGCTCTCACTCATAATGGGAGCTGTGCTGGGCATTCATAGTATGTTTCTTGCCCTAGATTAATTTAAAAGTTTCTTTTATGCCACCACAAAAGCAAGAGTTCCATCAGCTTCCTAAAATCAATTAAAAATATCAATATAATAACTGCTAAGGAATTGCTTTCAGCTAAAAACTATATTCATATTATTTTGAAA
>VWYP01012376.1:65383-115383 GCA_013400435.1 Pycnonotus jocosus
TTTGTGTAGAAATACCTACATGTTTTCTTGATACTCTTTTATAAAGGTATCATAAAGATTAAAAACCTGATCCCAACAACAAAAAAAAGGTAAAAATAATAATTTGAGGAAATATGGGAACACTGGGCAGTTCACCTGGGGATCTGCTGCTTCTACTGGTTGTTTTATGTCTGTAGAGGTCTTAAAAAACACAAAAAGGTTTTTAAAGGATATTTGTATGTGTATTTCATGTTTAAGAAATGGTAGAACATCTATTTTGTGTGCCAAAGCACTATTACACATCTATATTTAGCTTTTATTTTTAGTGGGTGTCAGCTGCTAATGTATATTTTGGAGAGTTTGAAAACCTAATATTAAACTGTGGTATTTTTCACTTTCTGTAAAGAGTGGGTTTTTGATAACAAAAGGGGAAAAAAATCCCCAACCTGCTAAATGGTACTTACTGAGAAAGAGGTTTCTCTTTTCCAGGGAGAAGATGGCATCTAACTTTTAAATCCTACTTGCAGGCTTGCAATTTTATAGGGAAAAAAAAAGGATCCAAAAAAATTCCATTTTTTTTCAAAAGTTAATTTCTCTCAGATTTGGACCAATTGAGTTCTATCATGTCGTGTTTCCTTGCAGAGAGAATGCAATGACTGGCATAGGAAGTGGCTGAAAACAAATTTTTTGATGGACATTTTCTGTCACCCTTTGCCATCACAGCATACATTTTCCTGTCACATAATATACGGTAATTATATGGATTTTCCTCTTTCCAAATCACAGGAATGCTTCCTTACTTGAACAGAGGGGCTACAGACTACTAGTCAACCTAAAAATCCTGTTAGCATTACATCTCAGCATAAATAAAGAATTTGGATCAGTGCCTTGTTAGATCACCGCTATTTCTAGCTCGCTGAGTAAAAAGAGCATTTTTTGCAGCCTAGTTTGATAAGTAAAAGGTGTCTTTCTCACCTGTGTGCACTCTGAATTGTCACTCTCATTCTTTGTTCCTTTGCATGCGGCTGTTGTCAGCTCCCGAGTCACAGAACCACTTGCAGGAACGGCTCGGGAGAGTTTTGGAAGAAAGGAAAGGGAAAAAAGGAGCCGCATTTTTATTTAACAGGAGAAGGAGAACATAAAGAAAAGAAAGGTGTTCTCAAGAATGTAGCCTGCAGCCTTGTCAGGTAGCATTTCTTCAGATGGTTTTTTTCTCACCCTTTTCCCACCCCAAGATCTCTCTTCATCATTTTTTTAAACATCTCTTCTGGGACAGAGACATGAAAGTGAATTGTGGGTCAAAGGCAAGAATTAGGGGTTGCCAGGTCTGCTTTCTGATGGCTTTACTTTATCTTTGTGTCCAAGCCTTTGCCAGCTAGCAGGTACTGTGGGTTATCCATTCCAGTCACATCATTTTCTGCTTGATGACAAGCATCACACCTTCATCCATCACATTTACATTTCAAACTGCCACACTGCTCTATTGATTAATTATTTAGCAGTTCTTGGCCACTTGTGAGCGTTTCTGTGCTCACGTTTCACAGGGAAGGTCCATTCTTTTTATTTATGTGCATTTTTGTAAAGTTAAAAAAGGAAAAAAAAAGGTAAAGCCTTTATCACACACACATCCCCCTAACCCATGTGTGTGTGCGCCTGGATCTATGCACACGTGTGTGGATATTTAAGTGTGTGTGTGTGTGCGTATGCCAGTGCAATTAGGTGCACACAGGGAGCAGAAGCAGGTAACCTGATCAATAAGCACATGCTCACACTGATAATAGATTTCTGAGTTTTCAGAGCACTGAACAGCAGATCAATGAGACCTTGCAGGTGTGCTGGAGCCAGGAATTGCATCAGCTACATCATGCTCCCTACAGACCTGCAGGGAACACAGATATCGTCCTCTGGGCTTTGTCACTTTGAGCAAAAACAGGTGGAGCATTTTTGCAGGTGCCTGCTAATGGCTGTGTTTCTTCCACATCACAGTCAAGAAAGGGCAGCCTCTGAATGAGACAGGAGATCCAATTCGACCCAGGGCTCAACTTGTCCCAGAAAATCACTCCATCTGTCTTTTCCTCAGTTCTCTTTTGGTGAAATGCAGAACGAGGATCTAATCTTATAGTCCTTTTACTTGCTTTTGTTTTTTGTTTTCACATAAAAATCCACTGTAAGAATAAAATCTATCTGCTCTATCTGAAAATATGGGTTAGCTCAGAAATCTGTGTATGGAAAAGTGATGTTTGGCCTTGCTTTTGTTCCCTGGGGCACTCCTGGGCACTCTGCTTTAGCTGGACACTTTCCTGACCCACCACCACTCCTCACCCAGCAGTGCCCATGAGAGCAATCTGTAATCCTTTGGTGTCTCAGGTGGTGGTACATTCCAGACTACCCTCTGATATTGTTAACTGCTTGTCAAAAGATTCATGTCTCTAGAAGAAACAGCTGCAAGAAGAAAGCAAGATGCACTATTCCATGATGGGAAGTGAATGTTTTCAATAAAGGCTTTGGAAAAGTCATCACGCACTTACGTTGGAGCAGAAAATGAGGTAATCTTGAAGTCTAGAATAGATTTAGTATTTGGATTTGCTCTAACATTTTCTATTGTTTTCATTTTTTACAAATTTACTATGGATATAACCTAACAAATATAAAGAGAGTGATTCATTTTCCTGTTATTAATTTTCAATGGTTTTTTGACTTATGCAAAGCTTATTAAAATCAAAAAGAGTAGATATACTGCCTTTATAGGCTCTGGATGAGACCCTTGAAGAACAAGGATTGCATGGCTTTTGTTACTCCATCTCTTACTTTTCTGCATTTATCCTTCAAATTGTAAAAGTAAATGTAATACCACTGACTTTTTTTTTTTTAATTGGATGGGATTTGTGTCATTATTCAGCTCATTATGTGAATGCTGTTAGGCTAGGGTTGGTCAACATTTTTCTGTCAAAATTACTTGGTTTATTATACAGTACATTGAGAACTTGAATATGGTGAGTGAGTATCCTATTTAGATTTACAGTAAAATATTACATCACTCAGAAAATCAAAAAAACCCCATCTGCTTGGTCTATTAGTGTTGCTAGTACACTATTTAGCACACAGAGAATAACTGACTGGGCCCTTTTTATTGAAATTATTGAAATAAAAAATGAAATTAGACTTAGTCCTGACTTTTGGTGGAGGATTTGGTTGTTTGGTCAAATATAAACCTCATCTCTGACTGCAGTTAAAGGAAATATTTAATGTTTAATTTTTACCATTACTTTGCCTCTATGTTTGCTTCTCTTCCTGCCTCATTCAGTCCCTTTCTGTCTCTATTCTAAGAGAAACTTCTGTGAAGTGCAAATTACTCTACTTGTATTTTTTCAGCTCTTCACAGAACTCTTCCACCTCTGGCATTTAAAGTAAGCACTTGATGTCAACAATCCAGACATCCCCCACATCTTCTGCAAGGTAGCAGTCTTGTACAGCACCAAAATCACCAAAACTAGTGCCTGACAGAGAAGACCATGGAATCCCTGCTAGTGAGGAAACCTTCTTATTGCTCTAATGTATAAGGGAGAAACGGAATGTAACATGTATGTCCATGGAAGGAAACACAGCAATAGATGATCTTATGTGTGAGAAATTTTGACCTCCCAGTTTCCAGTGTACTACAAATATTCAGAGAAAAACCCTTAAATTTATGCCTGTTATCCCCAGTGATTTACACTGATACAACTTCTGCATCTGAACTGTCGTTGCAACAGTATTGTTATAATCACAATAATTAAAATTTCAAGTAATTTGAAGATCAACACTTTCATGGTTAAACAAAGGTGATGATATCTATTACCTCTACAGTAAACAAAGAATCTTATAATGTAAAGTGACAAAATGGAGGACAGAATATGAACCTTTGGCTCACACAGCAGTGTGGTTTCTCTTACATGAGTAACCCCAACAAGAAAACAATACTGGTATTGTGGCAACATTTGATTAGATCAAAGATATTATGTAGATCTGTCTGTAGTACTCTTCCACTGTAAAGATCCAAAATTAAAGGAAGACAAATTAAGTTCCTTCTCTAATATTGTCATCATATAGTGACAATGTACTGATGTGCCTTTTAATTTTCCCCCCCTTTGTTTCTTTGAAATAGCCCTTCTCTGTAGAATAACAGTCTCCCTTACATACCTATTCACTCATTGATCCTAAAACTATCTGACACAGTGACATTATGGCAGCAAAGTTCTTTACACTTTTTTCTTTTTTGCTTGCTTCATCTCTTCACATTCGCAGTTAACAGGCTTGCTCTGTATAAACAGAATAAACACAGTAATTGGCTTGCCATAGGTGTGTTTAATTTGTATTGTCACAAATAAAAAGGAAAAACAGCACTTCATCTTTTTTTGGCTTAATGAGATCAGGCAAATATTTTTGTAATTGAAAACAAAGAGTCTTTTAAATAAGAGTCTTATATTAGAAAGTGAAAACAATATAAAATAGACACCTTCCAGTGAACTCTTCTCTAAAATGCCAAACGTAATAACAAACAAAACCAATTAAGTTATGAGTGGACTTCTTACTTTACATAGATTAAAATACATAAATATAAAATTCTCAATATTTTACAGGATTACACAACATCTAATTTTTATTTATTAATTTTATTCTTATAAATTACCATTTCTGACTGCATAAATACTATCAGCATATCCTGCTATTGCCACTAATGAGAGAGGCCCCAAGAAATTATATGAGAGATACAAAAGTAGAGTATCAGGTGGTTCTTCAAATTATCTATGAATACAGCATTACTGTACCATTTTGAGGAGCAAGTATTCAGCTATTGGTGAGAAGGCGATCAATTGCATCATCAAAGTTAGCTGGTTTCCACTTGGTGACTAGAGTTCATTAAAGATGAACATCCACATCTTATTGTCAATCCTTTTCTGCAAAAGAATTATTGTTAATCAATTTTGATATAAAGGTCAGAGAAGAAGAATGCTTTGTCTTCTGCCCAAGCCTGGTCATTCAGTCAACAGAGAGCCAGTACAGTATTTTCCAGAGGAATTAAAAAGACAGACAAATAAACAACCAACCAAACCATGAAATGGCAAGTCATATATCAAGCTAATAGTGCAGTTCTGTTGTCCATGGAGAACAACACTCCTGCCTGACTTCCCAACACATGGTGCTTTTGCTTTTGCTTTATTAGCCAAGCAGGACTCACTTCTGCCTTCCCAGTACACCCAAAAGTCCCAGAAATACTGCGATGATTCCATCTGTTATGATAATAGCGTTAACAACTATTCTTTTCAATCAAGGAACCCTATTTATCAGATGGTCACCTGTAGCAGAAAATCCCACAGGTTGACCACATGCAACACAACTAATTTCTTTTTATTTCCTCTAAATTTTCTATCTCATACCATTTAAATGCACTGACTGCCTTGTTCATAAGCAGTGTGACAGGAAATAAAGGAGGTCAAGACTCATGGTTTAATTAATCACTCCCAATTAATCAAACCTTCAGGAGCCTCATGTGGGTACAATATTTAGAAACAGATTTCCTGGTTGTACCTTTTACATATAAGATTGATCCAGAGAAAAGGGAGAGTGCTCCTGTCCCTCAGGGGTGTAACTCTCCCCATTGCTTTGCTGGAGATTGACTGCAGGATTGAACAGAGAAACATCTTTGGGAAGCAACCATCTTACTGGACTACACATTTCTACTTCATTCCTGCCTTTTCTACCAAAATGCTTGAAAAACCTGCAGAAGTCATTGATCCATAGGTGCACAAAACCAGCTGTTTGCACCCAGTTCATCTCAACATTAAACTGACTGAAATTGATAAACAAAAAGATACTGTGGCTTGTGGGATCAAGCCACCATTGTAGGTAACTGCTCTGTACCTGCACAGCAGGAAAAAAAAAAGTAAATTATGGTCTGTTTCTTGTTTTCTCCAGGCTAATAAATCTTAAATTGTTTCCTAAAGAATGGCATGCCTCCAACAGAGAGGGAAGACCCTGATTCAAAGCATTATGTGTAAGGGTGGGGGGGTCTCTGCAAGGTGGCAGTGACAAGTCTGACTGTTCTGTGTCTTGAGACAGACCTGGGGTATCCTCATACATGAAACACTGCCTAAGCTATTATTAGGCTGCTGGGTAAAACATTAATTTACAGCATCACTGCTGTGACCATGATAATGCTGCAAGAGATATAAACAGGGTTATCAATTTATTTGAATCGAATACTGTTAGCATCACCCAGAGGAGAGGACTCCAGGTTCCAAACTGGCTAGGGGCCACTTTGCTTAAAAGGGCTATATGATTACAGATAATTGCTGGAGCATGGACCTTGTGTTTGTGACTTACCATGTCCATCCATTTTTTCCTCTGAGATTTTTACGTTTGCCTCTAGAGAATACAAAAGACAACAAACACCACAAAAGAAAACACAGTCACTTCTGCAAAATGGTGCTTAAAACAATGTGCAGTGCCATACCTAGACCGGCAGGGAGCTGGCCCTTAGTCTCTCTTTAAATAACCTTCTTTAGGGACAAAGAAAGAGAGACTAGCATTGTGGTTAGATGAGGTGCAAGGTGCACAGATGCATATTCCACTTCCCCCTGGTTTTACCTCTCTAGAAAATAGGAAGTCTTGGAAGGAAGAAAGTACTCTAGACCCTACTGTCTTTAGATATCATTGCTTCAACTTCATGAGAGGGAAGACATCTTGAAGTCCAGAATTCTGGTGGCATGTGAGACCTTTTTCCTCCTCAACTGGAGCTGTGACTGAGCTGTGAACTGAATTTCACACTCAATGCAGCAATCCAGTAAGACACCTACTTGATGTTTGGTGGTTATCTTGATTTGGTAGTGCAGTGGAAAACGTTTTGTACTTAACTTCACATAAATGACACAGGCACAGCAATGTGAAAAGTTCTGTAGGAGCGGCAGCAACAGCACACAGCTTTTAGGCTAAGGATTAGCTGCCTTTAAATAGGTTGCCCTCACTAGATTGAGAACTGATTGCAATACCTTCTTGTCTCTTCTTTACCTCAATCAATAATTTTTAGGGTTCAAAATAATCAGAGTGTAATAATTCCTCCACAGGAACAGTCATGTAGTGATGAATTACATATTCCAGTCTGCATAAGTATGAAAGAGGAAAGGCAAATTTTGAACAAAATCTGCTATTCTGAGGCAAAATTTGTGTCTCTGCAGCTGACAGGTCTTTACTGCCTTGCAAAGTTTAATACTTAGTGGGAATAAGATTTGGTAACACAACAGACATAAAAACCAGACAAACCAGCTGAAAGCTCAGCTATATGTGTCCAGTGTGTGCCTTTAAATAGTATTAAAATTAAATTTGACTAGACTTGCTCAAATCAGACCTGTTATCAACAACACATTGTCTCAGGAGACCAACATTTGTCCAGTTAGGGCTTCCTTCATTAATCGTCCAGCATCAAGCAAGCCAAATCCAAATCTGTGGAGAAAAAGCAATTAGATATTTTAAGCAGTGATAAGAACACCACAAATAATCAATTTCTATGGCATTAACAGCTACCTGGCCCAGAAAAAGTCTATAAAAGCTAGAATTTATTGCAGAACACCAGACAGCTTACAGAGCATTGATTCTTAGTAGTATGCATAGATTGCTGGATTTAAAGAGAAATCCCTAATGGTTTTTACCTCTAAATTTTTTTCCTTTTAAAGGGAAAACAAGGATAAGGTGTTCATAAGGCCAAAATGCCGCAAAAGAAATGTCTAAGGAGTGTTAAACAGAATTTGTTTATCTTTCAGACGAACAGAATACTGCCACACTGTTTGATGGCAATTATATGCAATTTAATGCATAAACTTTGTAAGAGATGAGATGATAAATACAGTCATAATATTCTATGGCTAGAAAAATACATTATTTTGGCTTATTTTTAAAACATCTATTGTACCTGAGATGCCAACAGACTAGAAATCGTTTTTGCTTTTGTTCTGCTTGTGAATCTTTAGGCTTTAAATCCTTCTATTCCTCTATAGCCATCTCATACTGGAGTATTTTATTCTGCATTAACCTTTGTGATTTGTAACTATTTATAAAAGCAAAACAAAAGGCAGTGCAAAACCCAGCAGGCAGAACATTATTTTCTGCAGGGGACAACAAAGTTTTAAAACCTATTTTAGTCTTAATGTTCCCAAAAAGCAATTTTTGTATGTAGATGTTATAATTGCTCTTCAAATGTGAACCAAAATATATCTGAACTCAGGTTTCTAGACCAACGGTCTGAGAAGTCAAAGTGGACTTTGGCAATCATCTCCTCTGACCCCCTGTATGCACGCACTAGAATCTTTCCCAAGTAGCTGGATTAAACAATGTCTTTCAGAAAGATGTCTAATCTCATTTTAAAGACTCCAAGCTATGGTGAGTCCACCTCCTCCCTGGGTAAGCTCTTCCAGTGTTTAATTACCCTTACTGCTAGGAGACGGTGTCTTATTTCAAGGTTGAATTTGTCTAACAGCATTCAAGTACTGAAAATGCAGGGTGTTTGAGAGAGAGCAAATATAAGTGACATGATACACTTTATACTAATCCTAAATCAAAAGATTATGGAAATATTGAAAACATGACAACTAAAGCTCTGTTTTGGCAAACATTTATGCAAGGGGGTATCTCTCTGCATAGGAAATGGTGTTCTTTCAATTCTGCAAGCTTACACACGTGTAAAGTTACGCCAGGGCTTCAAGCCCTTCAAAAAGAGGCATCTGGAGTGACTTTTGCTGAAAAAAATATTAGGCATTGACTAATAAATACAACCTCCCTCAATTTCTGCCGCCTTCTAAGCAGCCTTTGTGGCTGCTTATAAATACTAGAAGAAAAAGTGAGAAAACTTCCCATTGCAGAAATGTGATTGCTGCCATAGGGGGATGACTGCTGAAATCCAAACACAACCCAAGAGGGGAGAGGGAAAAAAAAAAAATGAAGAAAAAAATAATAATAAAAAAAGAGAGAGTTGTCAAGATAATTAAAACTTTGCAACAATTCAGTAGTGGTGCTGATAAAAACAGCACTGCTGGCTGAATGCAAATAAGATGGTAAAGGCCCTGTTTGGATTATGGTAATTACTCAGTCTGAAGTTAGCTTCAGCCACACACACATATGAGCACACACATACACACACAGCAGTGGAGTGGAACCTGACAACCATAGTTGGCGTGCGATCATAAAATTCCCTGGCACGCTCTCAGGATGCCATGTGGAGCTATTTGTACAGTTAGGTACGGGACTCTGCGGCGCAGGAAATACCAGCGGAAGCACGGCTGACCCGCCTGGCCTTCAGCGAGAGCCGGCCCCCCCCCGCGCATTGCTGGCCCGCTTTCAAAAGTGATCTCTGGAGAAGGCAAATCAATCGAACACATGTTTGGTCTAAAAATGTCATTTTGGAATATGTTAAGATATTTCCTTACATTAGACCGTTTTGTTTGCCCCAAAGATTTGTCAAGTGCAATTGAATGCATACACATCACAACACATGCCAGTGCCAGAACAAAATAATTTCAATGTGTCCTTTAGTACTCCGATAAAATGCAGGCAGTCGGTGTTGAAACAAGATGCCCTGTGAAAGTCTTGAGAGCACTGGCATTCTGCGTTTCTTCCAGGAACTTGTTTCTTTAAAATTTGGGATCCATCCAAATGAGCAGATTTTGCGTAAGAATGAGGAAGAGGACCAGCTCAACCTCTCCTCTTGCCTTCTAGACGGAGGAGTTGAGGCGGGCTAATTTATGTGATGAAAAATCATTAAAGGAATTACAATTTCCAACTCTGATTCCTAAATAATAAAGCCTTTACGAGGACAATATCATTACAAATAACCCTATTAATCCGTTGATTCGGCTTTAGAGCCAATTCTGATATATGACAAAGATGTGTTTCTTCAACAGTTTTCACAAGTTAATATTAAATAATATTGGCACACACATCATTTTTATTACTGAGTTCTTTGATTTGTTCACCCTGCACAGTCTCTGTAGCTGTGTGTTTTATGACCTACCCATCACAGGAGGAACTCCCATTAGCACCGGCACACAGCAGAACTTTGCAATCAGCCTTGCTATCCTCACTCTGTTTTGGGTTAGTGCTGAAAAAGCTCTTTCCAGCAGATCAGAATAGTCACAGCCCAATCTGAAAGTGCACCCATACTGTGAAGGGCAAGCTTCCCTGCCTGGCATGTTCAAAGTCTGCAGAGACTGTATCAAATCCAGATTTATACATGACTGTGGATGTCAAGATGTAGTCCTCTGACCAACAGGCTCCTGAGGGAAGGCACCCACACCTCCCCCTTCTCTCCCCTTCCCTCTAACTTCACCCCCACACCCTTTTTCTCTCCTTGCATTGACCCAGTGTGGCTGCTAAAACACATACACACACAAAATGCGTGAGTCTTGAAAGGCTGTAAGATGCTTGGGTTACTGTACTTTAGCTGAGACACAAATTAGGTCTGTTTTCATTTGCTGTGGGGATCCTTTGCTGGTGTGTTTTTTCTCTTTTTCCAAAAAATGCTTCCTTAAGAGAGTACTTATCAGCTGATAGGCTAAAAATCAAAATTACTTGATATCTCTTCTGAAATTATCTCAGGGAACTTTGCACAATGCTTTCTCTGAGATTTGTATCTTAATTAAAACAAAGACATATAAGAAGGGGGAAAAAAAAAAAAGGAAAATTAAAAACTGCCAAACTCTCAGCTCTTACCAATCACCTGACAGTACTAATCCAAGACTTGAGCTTGCACAACAGAGAAGAATGATTGGTTGCAAATTCAGAATTTCAGCTTAGAGATTAATTTTGATGGGGTTATCATGAAAAGGGTGGTCAATATAATTTACATCTATGACCTTAACATCATCCTTTCCACTTTCCTGTATTCTGTGCATATTTAATCACCTGCGGTTGCCTCCGACAAGATGCAAAAGTTGGGCTATGATCCTAAAGCAATCAAGAATGTTAAGCATTTCAGAAATGGCATAGCACTACTTTGCCATAAAATAAGAACATTTGTGAAAGATATAATATTGTATTATAAAGAGAAAAAAAATTGGAAAAGATCGTTAGATGTTAAAGGAAGTCTGATGAAAATGCGCAGTTATTAGTGCATATTAGACAAAAAGCGCTTTATAACTGTATAGTGTTGCTATTGCGATAAATGCAGTATTTGTACCAAAATGCTCAGTTGTTCCCACTACTGAGAGATATGGGATTATGTGTCTTAAAATTGAGGAATAATGATAAGACTTAAAAGACAAATTGAGGACCCACAAGATCTTGAATTTTTTTATTATATATACATTTCCAGAATGAATAATAAGTTTCTGGACCCTTTAGTTCTTTCTGTAGTGTGTGAATTTTTTTATATTTTTTTTTATTACTGTGGACAAATAAATTTTATTTGATAGCTTGTTGTATTTAAAGACAGTGTAAAACTCTCATTGCAAACAGTTGTTTACAGTGCGCTTTTCAGCACAAAGCTGTTTTAAAGCTCAATTGTGCATTTTGCAGATAAAGTGGGAAAACTAACTGAAGGCTGTATTGTAAGCAGTGGTTGCCGTGGAAACCCCAGTTTCAAGAGCTGGTTCTCCATTACCACTTAATTTAGGCTTCCTAATTGCATTCCACTAAATCGGTAGCGACAATATCTGCAGAGCAAAACTGCATGCCCAGTCTAGCGCAAACCTCTTTGAAACAGGCTTTTTGAAAGCCAGGAGCTATAAAAACTCAGCATGACGTGGAGCATATGAGAAACCTGTAGTTCAAATGTACTGCTGCTTGCTTTCTCATCCTTAGTAACTTCAGTGCGCTCCACACCAATCTATTAGTTCAGTCTACCTTAAAGATCATAAAGCTCTGCCATGTGGAAACTCATCTGTCCACCAACACATTGGTGCAAAATAGATTTAATTGTACTCCCAACCCAGTATCATGTCCATCTTATTTTACTACACACCAGCAGGTAGCCGGTGCAGAGCCTTACTTTCCTTGAACTGCCCTTGCTCCATAATACGAGGAGAACAATACTTTCTCAGTTTAAATCATTTGCCACTGTTCAGCTGTGCTGCAAGCCAGACCGCCCATATGTGACCTAAAGAGAGCCTTGTCAGAACCACTAGACATAAAAGCATTCCAATTATCGACCATACTGCTTTAATAGAGGAGGCAACTAATATGATAGTGTAAGTGATTCTGCCACTGAGAAGCTCTTCGTCACTGTCAGATTAACACTTGAGTTAAACTCTTGTAAATCAGTCACATTATGCCGTCGGTTGAGAAATAAACACAGACCTATTACTCTTAGAATTCCAGAGGGCTCTCCCCGCCGTCCAAGTTGTGCAGGATACCCTATTAATCTGAATTTTGTCATGTTTATTATTTTGCAATTGCTAATGTGGGTAACGTTGGAAAGATTTAAGTTGTCTATGATTAGATTCTGAAATGGATGTACATGCCTAGCAAAATCTTCTGTGAGGGAAAGGGAGAGAGAGGAAGAGAGGAAAACAGGAGACAGCTTATGTGTAACTTCTGAATGAAAAAGACAGGAGACCACCCAATTAATTAAATATTGTAACTCTTAAAAGAAAAGAAAAAAAACAACAAAAAATCCCCAGACCATTTCAAAGCAAAATATTCCACTGCCTTCAAATGGAAGACTTCCCACAAGCTCACAGTGAAATATATCTCCTAAACACTAAGGTGGTTATATTTGAGCCCTCTGATATGTATTAAATGAAAGCTGAAGATGAAAATAATAAGTAAATAACTGCTCTTACAATGCTTCCTTTTCTCCACAATATGATTAGATGCTGGTAAAATACCTTTCAGCCATGCATTATCAGCTCACCATCAGTTCTGTGGATATTTCTGAGGATTTCTGTCAAATTTCATGTCTTTTTATGAAGTTTTTGCCTTCTGCTCTACCTGAGCTGCTTTGAAACCTGAAGACACCTCTGCTTTTGATATTGGGATTTTGGATGTGAGGGAGTGGACAGATACAGATTGTTAACACAAGTCGGGATTTATTTCCCATGGCACAGTTCTATCTGTTGAACGAAGCCCTCTTGGGTGGATGGTGAGGTTGGGAGAGAAGGAAATGGGGATGGAGACTAGAAGACTGGCTGTTGAGTTTGTTTGGTCCCAGGTTGCTTCAGCCAGGTGAACACTAAAGATTTCTGATCTTCTGCTCTTTAGATATTAGGTGCCCTATCTGGAACCAATGTAAATTCTCAAATAAAAATTGTGTATAGATCTTTCTAAAAATGCTGATCTGAGATGTAATCTCAGTGTGTTTCAGGTCAGAAACAGCAGCCACAAGAGATTTTAGGATAAATATCCTTGTCAGGCTATCATCTTTCTCCAGTGAAGTAGGGAAAAATCTTCCTGTCACTTTTCTTCTCTATGAGTTTTTGCAAAGATCTCCCGGGAAGACTGGTAGAAAATGCCAGAAGTAAAAAGGGAGGAATAGGAAGGAATTGCCACCACTGTTCTAAAACTCTGCAGAATACCTGCTTGAAAGATCGTGTGTTTGGAAATCATACAACTTTTATATTTGACTTTGCTCTTTAGAAGGCCCTTAACCAGGGAAATGGCAGAAATCAAGGGAAGACCAGTAAAACTGTATTGCACCCTGAGGAAAGTCAAAAAAGACACTTTTCCACTCTATCCTCTATGGATAATTTTTCTAGTGGAAAACTGTGGCCTTGAAAAGGTTATACAGGAACTCAAAGGAGGACACTCTTCACCCCTTGTTTTGGATGAAATGAATCGTGGCAGATCTTGATCAGAGACTGCTCTAGGCATCATCCACAGCAGATTAAACTTTCTTTGGGTAGGTCTATAGGAAGAGATTGTAGACATACATTATTTCTTCTCAGCAGTCTATAAAGTAGTAACTGATTTAAAAAGAAATAAAATTTATCCAATGTAATGTGTCTCTGCCTATCAGAGACACATTACATTGGATAAAAATTCTGTTTTTCAGTTTAGGTAATTCATGTCCTAGAGAAAAACAAAGAAAAATTAAAAAGCTCTCAAGAGACAATGGGATCTATTCCGTCCTCACATGCATGACTTAGTTACAAGTGGGCTCCTTGCCAGCTTCTGAGCTCAGCTACACACATGCAATTTTCTTTGACTTAAACAGAGCATATATTTTTGTGGGCAGAATCTGGGCTTTTTGCATATAGGAATTTCTATTTTTTATTATTTGTATGTTATTATAAGGATCACGGCCTCATTGTTTTGAATTTTGGGAAAGCAAGGCTCTATGTTCTATCCACTGGAGAAATTACAGCCCAGATGAAGCAGCAGCATGTGAAGGGTGGGGGCAGTCTAACTATCAGTCCTCTACACAGTCATATCTTCCCAATTACAAAGAGGCGTATGTAAACTTTAGTCACCTAGAAAATAATTGACTTGCTTGAAATGGATGCTTTCAGATGCCTGACAGATTCTCTGTGTGTGCCTTTCCCTTCCATCCCTGCCCCCAGCACAACACTGCTTCCCATCCCAATTTTATTGAGTCCTCATCCTCAGAGCTGGTTTACCCTGAGAACACACTCGGTCTTGTTTCAAGCACCTGCTTTTATAGGGCCTACACACCACTGCTGCCAGATTCTGTGCTCAGCTACACACGTGGCTTCCTTTGACTTAGAGGATATATTTTTCTGGGCACAGCCAGTTCTTTTAGAGTATGGCTCTATACAGACAAGGAAGCTCATCTGGCTCACCTTTGCTTGGGCTTGTGAAGGCCCTAGCAGAGGATGCAGAGTGGAAGAATTTGAAGGAGCAGAAAGCAGTGGTCTTACTGCTCTGTTTCAGGACCATACCTGGCATTTGACATGACAGTGGAAGAAGCAGGAACACATTGGTAGGAGGGAATTGTGTAAATTCCCTGAATTGCATAAATTCCTTTGAATGCACCTCTGTACACAGCACTTCACTATTTAATGACCAGCATAGTGAAAGCAAGAGATCAGATAACTTAAGGATTTATTCCTATGTGACGGAAGTGGAAGAGTAGGGATAAGACAGAGGATTTTATGTCCTCAGAAAAGAACCAAATCAGTGTGATCAGTCTCTTCTCTGTGCCTCTTTGAAAGTCCCCAAGTACAGCTGGGGCTCTGCAGGTCTGAGAGAGAAGGGTTTCAGGGCAGGCAGCAGAGCCAGAGAGCAACTTCTCTCTATCCCTCCCACCCCTGGCACCTTTCCCGGTGGAAGTCAGAGTGGGGATTAACACACACGGAACTGGTTCTGTTCCAGCTCCCCAAGAGGAAAACTATTTTTTCAAGCTATATGATTCTTGTTTGTAGCTACGTGACACATTATTTAATGGCTGTGAAATACTGCATTGTTCTGATTTTGAAGATGCACACATCTTTGGAGGACCACTCTCATTTTTCTAAATGATTTTTAAATGCAACATTTACAAACACCTTCATTTTCTTGTTGTTGCTGACTCGCTCATTGACATTTTAAGCTAAACAGCATATGGCTTATAGCTTTGTACAAGCAATTGTATACAATTCATACATTTTCTGGAATTAAAAAGCCTTGGAAACACAATGACAATTTTCAAAACTACAGGTTTATTCTTAAAACTAGCAGATCTGTGAGGTCTATTCTTCATTTTTACAGATTTTTCCAAGTGATCCAAAAGAGTTGCTCAGGGCATCACAATTTCCTGGCTGCAAAACAACAAAAACAACACAGGTGGATATTTATATGTTTAATTCCCTCGTGTGTTCAATGTTCTTTGTGGTCTTTAGATGGAAGGGCATTACTGGAGTGTAAGGTATTAATTACTGTTATCAGCATCTAAAACATCTCTTGCCGAAGATTTAAATCAGCTTCCCCTGGAACCATAGGAAATAGGATTTAAAAGGGCCTCTTGCATCAAGTTCAAACTCCAGCTTTTGCTGTCAACTGCACATCACATAATTGGTTTCATGAAGTGCTCAAGTTTCATGCTGTAACCAGTGAAGTTTCTTGCTTCCCCTGCTCCTGTTGGAGGGCTGCTCCAGGATATCATTCCAGCGCTTCCTCCTAATTTCCTGTTGGAGTTTATTCATGGCCATTTTATAACCATTTGTTCTTATGTCAACGTCATCCTTTAAATAGCTCTTTTCCCTCTTCGTATATTTATAAACAACAGTTATGTTCCCTTTCAGCCTTTGCCTTGTTTGTGTAAACAAGTGAAGTACTTTTGGTTTGCCATATTAGCTAGCCCTTCCTTTTCCTACCAGTGCATCTTCTTGTCCCAGTTTGAAATAATTGTGTTGCATGTGGGTGCAATAAAATGGATGTCCCAAGTTGTGCACTGTCTGCCTGTACCCTGTCACAACAATGTCATCCAATGAAAATTAGGAAAAAATCCTACCATTTCTCTTCCCACTCTCTCTCATATTTTTTTTTTTTAATATAGGCACAATATATCTAAGGCTTGTGATCACCTTTTATTATCAAGGAGAGTGATCCAGAATTTTTAAGTACACAACTTGTATCTCTTTTTTCAGCCAGCTGCTGAAGCAATGCTACCCACCCAGACTGTGTGCCTAAGCCCATTGTTTCATTATTTTCTGAAGTATACCATCTTGAGGTTGCACTCCCGGATTTCACCTTTTCCCATCCCATTCCTTTTCTTCCCTTTTCTCTGCTTGAACTACAAGACACTATTCCTAGCTTTGTGTAATCAGAAAATTTCACTTGCATATGCTCCCTTTTCTGCAGCGTGGGTGTTAATGAAAATAAGACCCGATAAAATGATTAATAATAAACCAGTGTGTGTAGGACTCAACTACTCATCTCTGTCCATCCCAGTAGATCTATTTTCAGTACAACCTGCAGTCATCTCTTCTCCAATCAGTTCCCCTCACTTCTTCCAACTGACCCCCTCTTTCTCCTGTTCAAATAATACCCCTCCACCAGCAATGATGATAATATGATTTACGGATATCAGAGAAGCGAGATCTATTGCATTTCCCTTCTTTAGAAAAACCTCATTATTTATGGCATGATCCATTTTTGGAAAAGTCTGACGTGTTTCAACACATCTCTCGTTTCCTTCAAAACTAATTTTAAAACCTGGCATGCAATGAGAGCACATTATGAATCTGAATAAATGCTGCAACTGTGGTGTACTTGGTACTATAATGGGTTAATGGTTGCAGTGCAGGAGGCTGATAGGGAGTCAGAAGAAAGTGCATGCCTTAATGAGGAGATGATAAAGAGCCCTGGGGCATGGAATAGGGGATAATATGAAGGAGAAAACAGTAAGATAGAAAGCTGAATAACCCCAAAAAAAGTGCATTTGCTTTTGTTTATGTTGCAATTGCTGTCTTGCATTATCACTGACAAAACTTAGAAACACTAAAGTAACTCAATGAAATGGACGTGTGCATGGAATATTTCTGTTCTGGTCTAGGTTTTCTGTGTTTTAAAGTTTTGCTGGTGCTCCCTATTCAAAACGAGCTACCAGTTAAACTGAAAACTGGAGCTCTACTTTGATGGGTGGACATACTGTTGTTACAGTCAATACTTTTGATTCCTGGGGAGGAATTCTGTTTCCAGCCTGCATTTTTCAAAGGAGGAATGTTTAAAAGATATCGAGTTCTTTTGGTCTAAGGACAGTCCAGAAAATATTGGAAAGGAGTAACTTAAACACATAGATCAGAATAGCTCTGCTTCAAATGCATACCATGCAATGACACTGATCCACTTTGTGACACTTTGTTCAGATTTTCAGGCAAAACTATCACCAGTTACAGTTTAAGATTGGTTAGTAATACATAGAATATTAACTTTCCCTTAGTATTTTGGATTAAATAATTTCTTTCTTTCTTGGAGGTTGGCCGGCAGGGGTAATGGAACCTTGAAAGACACGAGGATCAAAATCAAAGAAAAATTTTTAAAACACCAGCAAATGTTTTACTTGATGTCCAGAATGGTCAATCAGCTTTATACTATCTCTCTCACTTTATCCATTAATTAAATACTTTTGAGTCATATTTCTCCAATAATTTTTTTTAAAAGTTAAATATTTCCTTTTCTAACAGCTTGTGCACAAGTAATCTGCCTTATGTACTTTCTCCAAATGCAACAGCACATGGTATCTGGTCTTCACAAGTTGCTAGTTGCTGGACATTCCTTTTAGGATGAATTAATTGTAGGAACAAATCAATATAACTGTAAATGAAACTGTGCAGTTTCAAAGTCAGATTTACTGAATATTGCTAATAATCTAGGTAAACACTGGAGGTAGCTTCCAAGTCAAATAATAAGATTCTCAAGAGCATGTTTCTATAAAACAAAGGTAAATATATAGCCTTTAATAAAACTTCTGTAGACCCCCACAGAAACAAAAACCAGAAACAAAGTAAAAGAGAGTTTACCTAAACATCATCTCATCCTTTTTCTTTACCATTATTTTATTCTCATTTTATTATAACAGATCTTCTCCCCTACTCCTTACATGTTTCCTCTTGATTCTCCAGTCTTCTACATCCTCCTTGCTCTCTTTACAGTAGAAATTGCCATACAGGATCAGACAATAAGTCTCTGTGGTCTAACATTCAATTTCTCTGAAAGAGCCAGTGTATCAAGTCTCCTCCTTGTCTTTAACAGAGACTGACCTGAAGTTTGCCATTAGTATGCCTCTTACAAAACAGGTAACTACAAGTATTTTGTACTGACTGTATCTTACAAAGTACTTGGCCTCAGTGACACACAAGGGCAATTATTACCATGAGCTAATTATATACTGTGAGTGGAGAGGGAATTTTTTTTTTTTTCATAAGTTTCCAAAGATCAACTTTTACTTTCAGGCAGTATTTCCTTGCCCTCATGTAATGATAGGATGAAAATTCCTGACTGACCCCTACTATTATCTTGGAAATCCTTATCATGTCAGCTGCGATTTTGTTTCCTTCCTTTATTTCTGAAGTCTCCCATTCATTATCTGTTGCTAGCATTTTTATTGCTGTGTAGCCTTGTTGGTTTCACAGCGTGTGTGTGCCAAGTCCTGCATAACAGCCAACACACCAATGGGTAGGGGAGCAAGAAGCAGTGCACTCATTAAGGAGTGGTGCTGGAAACATGGCATGCATTTGTGTGGATGTGTGCCTCAAAGTGGGATGTTCCCCCAGAGAAGAAGCATCAGCTTTACATCACTTCTGGGGACATCCCCAGTACAGACCCTGCATCCTGTGGTTCCATTCAAGTAGCCTGTGGATGGCAGGGAGTGACAAGGAGTTGATAAAACTGCAAGGTTGGTTGGGAATCTTTCCTAGCCAGAGGCAGGTTGCTTCCCAAGCCCCAGGGACAGTGACCCCAGTGCAAGCTGCCCTCTTGCTCAGGAAAGCAGGTCCTCAGAAAGAGGGAGGAGACAGCTGCTGTGAGCAAAATGCTGGGGGAGGAAGAAGAGGAGCAGAGCACTGTGTGGTTCATCAGCTGTATGGAGAGGGTTGGACAGGGGAATCTGGTAGTAAATGGAAAGAGATAGGCAATTTCACAGGAAAAGAGGTGGAAGGAAAAAACCAAGACTATCTTTGGGAGGAGGATGGTGGGGATGAAGGCTGGGAAGCTCAGAGAAGGTGCAGGAAACATTTCTTCCTCCTGCAATGAAGGCTTGTCTCTAATACAAAAAGTCCAGACTGTCTTATCAGTACCTTGAAGATGGTACATACTAATGAAGTAGAAAGAAAGACAGGTTTAATTTTCCAGTAAGGTGATAATGGGTAAATTATTGCTTTTGCAGTGGTTTGCAGATCAGTGGCATCTGATCTCCCTGTTTTGATGGTACTTTCTCGCCACATCCATCCCAAACTGACCCACATTCTGTCTTATCCTCAAGAAAGAAAAGAGCACTGGATTACCAGCTCTTAGAGAACAGTCCAAATGCTCTAACCTCCATAACCATGAGCTACCAGTAAAAAAATTTCAGTAAATTCTAAGTAAAGAGTTTATATAAGATTGTGGAAGCAATATCTCTGACTGTTACTGAATGGAAAATCAGTTCATACAGAATCATTTACTGTAAAACTTGTTACAACACAAATCTTATAAAATTATTTTTAAAATTTAATTTGGCTAGGACAGATCTGTCTATAAACTTATGAAAAAGTGGTTAAATTGGTGCTAATCCACATTCCTGGTATGTTGTTGTTTATGTGTGTATGGACAATTATTTTGCCATAAAGCTCTCTTCTATTGATTTTTCTTAAATTATTTCTTTACTTTAACAGTTATCTTTACTGCATAATAGCATCCAAAAAAAGACTTGAACCAAATTAGTAATGACAATACTAAAATAAAAACCTATATCATTATTTTGGATCACTGTGGCATGTGGAAAATTTTCTGCAAATTAACCCAAAAGAAAACCTATTCCTGCTCATGTGCAGTCACTATAGAATTGGTACTACCTATCCAGAGCAGACATCCAAGTGGTTAAATAATCTGTTCTTCAACACTTGTCTACCCCAAGTTGATTGCTTCTCTGTATGAGTGGTGAGAGAAAAGACAATATACCTGGATATGGTGTTAGGGGTAATGTTCAAACAAGGAAATAATGTGTATATATTGCTTTAAATCCTGATCAAAAAACTGCTGAGACTTCTAGTTCTCATGACGATACCTTTGGGAGCTGTAGGTATCTTGAAAACAGTGCTGCATGTCACAGTGGGTGTCTAACAACATGTGACTCAAAGCACTGCTTTGTGAGGATAGCACAAGAAATAATTCACGTGGTTGATAATTTCCATTTCCATTTAACAATCAATCTGTTACTCAGATACAATTGTTGCTGTGAAGATTCCATAAGCTGAAATNAGCTTTGTGAGGATAGCACGAGAAATAATTCACGTAGTTGATAATTTCCATTTAACAATCAATCTGTTACTCAGATACAATTGTTGCTGTGAAGATTCCATAAGCTGAAATTTGGAATGATACGTGAATTTGAGACATGCATTTCAAACAACAACTAAAGGAACTCACTGCAATATGGAGACATATTCCACTGCATGGAAATCAGGAAATATGGAATTAGTCTTAAATGCCAATATATTTAAACAAAACAAAAATTGTAAAACTTTATACAGATATAGACACTTTTGCCCAGGATTTGGACAGCTAATGAAGTTCCTTATGATGAAAATTTTCTTTTTATTATCAGTATTGTCTATTATTTGCACTGTGAGATGCCTTCAAGCACTGAACTAGAAGCCAGGTTCCACTATAATGTATATTAAGCATGTAATCAAAAGATAGCCTTCCTCTCCAAAGTGTTCTTGAGATAAATTTATGTCCATATTGCAGTCAGAAGACAGAAGTGACTGAACAAAGCATGGAGATACTAGAGGCAATTTTTAGTTAGGCATCTTGGTAACCTAGACCAAGGAACACAGGCCCAGTGAAGATTAGTTACCCTTCCTTTGCAGTGAATTTTGCAAATGTCACAGAGAAAAAAGCAGAAAGTGAATCTTGAGGGGAAGAAAATAGACTAAGGAATAGGGAAAGTTAGTAATGTCATCTGATTTTTCATGTAAACAAATGGCTCAGGAGCACATATAGGGAAGGTTGTGAGGTTACTCCAGAGAGAAGGAAGGTTAGAGGTAAATATAGAGTTTAGGATTATACCCAGTCTAATACTAAAATCATTGCTGCTGGTTAGCTGTGCTAATTTGCCTGCCTTCTTCGTTGCATGTAGAATGCTTCTGGTGGAGAAGGCTGCCATCGAGGCTAGCATGCCTCAATGGCAGTAGGGATTAATTGAGCATAAGGTCTTTTGGAAAGTCACAGCATTTTCTTGGAAGGCAACAAGCGAAAACAGATAGTTTTGCTGTGTAACCGAGTTTCATTATGAAATGTCTTACAGCAAATCCTTGTTGCCTCATTACTCTTAAACCTTTACTGAAAAAAAGCTTTTAAAGTGTATTACTTAATTGTATAATTTGAAGATCTTGCTGCACAATTCTACATGAGTTCTATGTTTGGCCTCTCCTAGATGAGACAGCATTAATACTTAGAAGTCAGGAATAGGAAAGTTAAGGTTGAATGGACCATTTTCCCTCCCTTGCACAAACACCTTGTGATGCAGTCTAATTATATTGTCTACTACTGTTGCTCTGTTTTGACATTTTACAGATTCTCAATTAAACCACTTAACCTGTGACATTGATAAGTCCATAAGTCAGAAGTCATTACATTATGTTGTTCTGTAGTTTGCTTCAAGATCCAAATATTGGTGAATGATTGAATAAAACTTCAGAAATATTTTAGGTAAAGTGCTGCAGTATTATGTGTTTTCAGGAAAAAATCTGTGGCTAAAAGCTTAAAAAGGGAATTTTCAACTCAATGTGGATGGCAACTGATTTTAAAATGTTAATATATGGCTTATTTGACAATAGGTAGTTTTAAAGTTTTAATTGTGTTTTTCTTTTCTGAATAATGATACATCATATCCACTTAAAGTGATTTTTGAATCTATACTGACTGAAAAATTAAATTCATCACATCTGAAAGTTTCTTCATTTTTAGATGAAGAATGAAGAATTCAGCCCTGTTTCAAAAGATGAAGAGCATGTTAAAATCACAAGCCAATAAAAAAGGGCATCCACATATTTATAGCAACAGTTCTGTCGTGTCAGTACATTTGCTTCAAATGGATTTCCTTGTAACTTCTGTTGTGAGGCTTTTGGTTTATGCACCTCTGACTAATTTACCTTTCACAGAACTGGGCACTCCTGAGATGCAATGTGCTCCACAGGGAAAATATATTGGAGTAACAGGAACAAAAATGATTGTGTGACAGGCTCCAAGCTGTTCAGGCCCTTCAGGAAAATTCTGTATGAATAGATCAGGAAAATTTTTAGTTCCACTGACACAAATAAAAATTGTGTTTTGGCATTTCATGAGTCTAAAAGCTCACTTGGAGACACCTCAGTATATACAGGTGTCAAAGAAATTACAGCCTTGTAGGGCTTTTCTAGGTAAGGCTCAGCTGTCTGTTCTGTATCTCCTTCAGTACTGATTCCACAGATGGATTTAAAATCCTTTCATTCAGCAATTGTTCTCAGGCTACTTCTGTAATACATCACAAAGTAGAAAAATTTCCTGGCCTAAGTCCTGCCAATATCACTTGGGGAAGTGAAGAGAACAGGAGAGGTGGAAAGAAAGAGAAGTTTTGCTAAGAAAGGAAATTAGTGATTTATCTCTATATCCATTTCTTCTTTTCTATTCAAGGAAAATCTGAAAAATTTTCTTCATATTCAGTTGATCAATCTACCATTCTCATAATTAATTTACAATTAGTATTGATTTATATAGGCTGGCTTAACCTGTCCTGGTTATTAGCATGGTACTACTGCCGTGGTTTTACATCAATTGCTACCACCTTTCATTAAATAAGTGAAAATATAATTTTTCTACATCAATAGAAATAATTCTGTATTTGTACTATAAGACTGTAAAAGTTAACCTGACCTAAAATTATATGTTTCCTCAAAGAAGTTTTTATTTTGTATTTCTAAATTAATAATGAATTGATGGACATATCTTTCTGATGAAAGACATATTTACCTGTATATAGCACAAAAGTTGATAATTATAAAGAATTTTTCAAGTCTGTTTATTGTATAGTTTCTGAGACTCTTACATAAAGGGATTAAAACATTGGTCTTGCAACATCCTTTTATATGAAATGTCCTCAGGACAAAAAGAAACACTTATATTTTAGTGGGGGTTTTTTTGATAGATGAATTCTTTCCTATCACTCTTTCTTAATGTTCACATTACCGTACTTCCTGGTATTCCCTGTCACAGACACCACTGTGATAGATGGGTAGAAAGTACAGAACAAAATACAGAAATTCATTCTGCAAAAAGCTTGGATATATAGAATTCAGCAATACGCTCAGAATTCAGACATTCACTCTCCACAAGCTTGAAATCTAGGCATAAGATAGCAATGCCAGTCAAAGACACAGATAACTGATGTGATATCAGAAATGGGCAATACCAGTCAGTATTGTAGGGAGCGTTTATAAGAACCTGAGGAGTAACTACAAATTACTGACTGCTCAATGTAAACAAACATGGCTTCAGTAACAACTGGTATTCAAATAGAAAAAAAAAATAGCAAGAATATGAGCATTTTAAGTCTATAATCCATAAAGGGTTCAGGTGACCCCATGACAGACAGCTCAGCTTTACACAGACAGTCACCCTGATGGATGCCAGCACTCTTGCTGCACCTAATAGAAATTACCTGGAATCTCTCCAGGCATCCTCAGTCCTGGCCTGTGCCAGTGAAATGTTTGGGCTTTTTCTTCCTCCCCAATTTTCTCTTACCAGAACTGCTCAATGAACCCTTTTGCACTAGCACACTTGCCCTTTATTTATATGTAGTACCAACTCCACTCTGCTACATACTGAGCATGCTTCCTTTGACAGCAATGTTTTTCAGCCATTTAAACACTTCCCACCAGCAAGCTCATATCTCTCAAGCCTTGTTGGTGCAGAGTCTATCAGAACTCTTTTCTTTTGTGTTTGGTGGACTTGCTTTACTATATGAAGTCACACCTAAACTACAGGGCTTTTTCACAGGGATTAGGTATTGAACAGAACATCCCATAAACTATTCTGTGCCTCTTTTTAGAAATTTGAAGAGACTCTGTGAAACATAAGGGAACCTTGTATCACAGAAAACTGGAGTTGTATGAGATTTCAGGTAACTCTGAGATTTATGAACATCTCTGAGAAGTCTGGACATCAGCATGCAAGGTTCAGGCAAACTTCCAGCAAAGTGCAAGAAGGTTCTCCATTGCCCAGCAGATTTTTACGTAACCCCAGCCCACAGAAGACTCTCTCAAGCAACGTGCAAATGAGTTTTTTTTGACCATCCCTGGTGGAGACAGGCTTTCAGGCATGGGATTTTCTTGCAGAAGGGTGGAAATGGATGTCCTGAGGTGTGTCCATACTGCCTAAAGTTTGGTAGTTCACAGAGGGAGAGATTCTCTCTTCCAGGGTGATCTGAAGCAGTAGCCATTTACAAGACAAACAGCTAGGAGACAAATCTCCTGAATAAGTATGTAGCTAAATCTAGATAGGGTATATACTGCATACTGTGTGTTTCAGACTTCCTTCCCTGTGGAAATAGTGATAAATAAACTCCTGCCTCTTGTTGCTAGTGGAGGGGACATGAAATTTTAAAATATTAGGTGGAGGTGGCAGGGAATGGAAGAGAGCTGTGAGTTAATTAACTGGCATGTCTGAGAGAGCTGTGCCTGGAGGCCACTGCCAGGACTGGCAACTCAGTGTGCAGAGCAATGTACAAGCATTTAGGAAGAAATAGCCATTAGCCCAAAGAATCTGCCATCCAAATAGGCAAGAAAGTTGAGAAGAACAGAGAAATGTGGAAGCGTGTAGTATTTCTGAGAGTTGCTTCAGTTGCCTACTCCCATACTCAGCAAATCTTGAGGAAAAATCTTAAACAACTCTCTCATTCAGCCAGAGCCCACAGCAGATACTTTACAGTGCAGTTCTAAATTTTTTCACAGGCATCAGGCAGCAAAGGCTTTTAATGAGAGGATGTTGGCTACCTCATGTGTGTTTCTAAGTTCCCAGACTACACAGTTATCAGTTATCCTGGCAGAAACTGTAATCCTGACATCAGTGCTACCACTGATTACCATTCCACAGGTAGAAAAGAAGCCTAAATTGCCAATAATTGTTGTAAAATAGTTAGTGAATGGACAGTAGAAGGCAGGCAGAGAGATAAAGTTAGGAATTATATAAACTATAAATTGCCAACTTTTATCATTTTGCATATTTCTTTTCTGGTAAAAGTGGAATATTATACAAAACAGGCCAAAATGGGATATCCAAAGTGACTTGATCTGTGGTAAAATAGTAGATGCAAGGAATTAAAAGTACAGTAATTGAAATAAAGTATCTTAGAATAAGACAAAAAAGAATCAAAAGGCTTTTAGCTTTTGAGAAAGGGAATCCCATTGTATAATTAGATCATGAACTAAGGCCTTTCACCACTGCAAATTCACACTGTGAGCTGTTTAAGTGCCACCTCTTGATTCTCCTACTGCAGCTTCTAATAGCAAACCCTGTTCTGCTTTTCTTTGTGCAAAGCCAATCACATCACATCAAATTATACAACGGCTTAACACAAACTCCTTAAAAATTGCATATTATTTTGGCAAGCCAAATTAACGTCAGTCCCCTGAAACCATGTTTAGTAATTCCCACTGACTGTAGTAACGCCTACTACTGAGAGAGGGGCTAATCAACTACGGGCTCTCCTGCTGATGAACTGAACCAAGTAACCAGATGTTTCTGCCTCCTAGGCTAATGGAAATGTCATGCATGTTTTTCTCTCCACCTAGGTGAAGAACTAATTCCACCATGACCATGGTCTAGGTAGCTCTCTCTCTCTCTGGTGCTGCGTCTGGCAGGTCCTGCTAGTTAATGCTGAGCAGACAGGTATGGACTTAGCAAGGATGCTCTGGTTTAAGCCAGCTAATCCAGCCCATCAAGGCAGCTTGCCTTATCCATATCCTCACTGAGGATATGGATAGCAAAGGGATGGATGCTGAGCATCATTGTGGGAAAAAAAATATACCTGTCATATTGTGCTGTATGTAAAAGCTGGGCAAAGTATGTTTTTTTGTGTATTGGTAAGAGGTCCCACTGGTATTAAATTACTTAATGAGATGTCTATTGCAATTAAAAGAGTCATAACATTTATATTAACATTTTAAAGCTTGCTTATTTCAGGAGTGTCAGTTTACATGAGTCTAAATAGGCGATAATGAACATGATGAAGTATTCCATATTAAAACTGAGTACTGTGTAACTGTCTAGTAAAATCTTAATATTAAACTATACTGTATAACTTACAGGGCAGTATAAAAGCTTCATATTTAGATGTATCCCATCTTGAATCTCAAATAATGGATTTAGAATTAAATATGAATACAAAATAAAAAGAAATGCATTTATAGTAATCTTAAAATATATATTTATATCATATATCTATTTTAAAAGCTTACAGTGTACTTTGATGGATGATATAGTCATTTTCAGAAACAGCAAACCATAATTTGAAGACAGTGTGTAATTATTTAACAGCAATATTTTCTAAGTTCAGCTGACTTGTGTCTCTCATGCTAGATGCTACTGTTAGATTGTGTATCAGTAAGCCCTATTATTCCAGATGCTTACCTGGTGAAGGAAAAAGATATGTGATGCATTTAAAATACTACTTAAGGAGGAAGAGAATTCAATCTATTCATGCAGACTTAGTTTGAAAAATGCATAGAATGTATTAATTTCAGACCCCACCCACAGCAGCTAAGTATACTCTTTATTTTGTTTTTCAATAAATCTTCAGTAGTATATATAGACTGTAAGCACAAGTTAGTCTTTTTATATTTTAAATTTCCTTTACGTGCTCATTGCTGTATTAACATCTGTTCTGAAACTCCCACCACCACAGCAAGGAGGCATCAATTAACATCAGTTTGGAAGTGACAGATATTCAGTCAAGGAGGAATAAAACTCTACAGTAATTTTTGCCAGCAAAATCTCATCATGTGTGCAAAGATGCAGTCTACTGGTAGCACCAGTTCGATATTTGAGGGGATGGATCACTGGAAGAATGAGGTTTGCCTCTCATGAAAGGAGACATGCATGAGCCCTTAATTGTAAATTCAAAGATAAGGCCACTGAACTGAGAGTGACCTGGCTCTGGTCCCAGAAAGTTGTGTTTCACTAGATTTAGTTTCTACAGCAGAGAAATCTAGCAGTGTGAGAGGCAGTCTTTCAGGCAGCTAGATGCACTTGTCGGTGAAATAAATATTGAAAAACTGAAATTTATCCAGGACGCTGTGAGCTACTAGAGTGGACCATAGCCTACCTGACACCTGGTCATCCTGTATCACTTAATGTGCAAGCTGGTAGTTACTAAAACAGTGGATCTTTCTGGCTAGATTTCAGGACTGTGTCCAAGAACAGTGGAGTTGAAAAATCCTGCTATTTGATCATGGAAAATATACAGTGTTATGCAAATATCCATGTCCAAGAAGTGAGAAAAGAGCCTTGAACCATCTTGGCAATTGCACAGCTCTTCCAACAGATTCCTTTGCTTTTGCATGGCATGACTTTACAAGCTAGAGTTTCACTCAGTACGGTTGAGAAATCAGTGGAGAACGGAGAGTAGAAAAAAAAAGGTATGCACCATTAGTATATTACTTTCCTTGACAAACAAAAAATAAATCCTTAAAAAGCAAAGAGAGAGAGAGAAAGGAAACTAAACAGCAAGTAGGGCTGGGTTTTTTTTTTTTCGTTTTATTTTTTTGGGGGGGGTGGTTTGTGAGATGAATATTTAGGCTGCAAATTATTTGAGATTATAAGACTATGAAAATTTTCAGTAAAAATATTTCCCTTTCTAAAAGGAAACTGCTGGTCTTCTAGTGAGGAAAAGGTTACTTTTAATAAAGTGTTTTCTATTGATCTGATCAACATCTCCGTGATGGAATGACAAGAATTGAAGAAATGTTGCTGAACTATGAAGAATTTAGATCAACTGATTTTGGGACAAGAAAAGCTATTATAAAGAGTGAGGCATCACCACTGGCACAAAATCCACTGGTAGTACTTATTGAGGTGGTGAAGGAAATTTTTCAATATAAGGGAAGATTCAGAGTAAAAATAAAAAGTACTTGTATGTATATGTACAGACAAAGACAAAGCAGAACAGTGTAAAACTATCAGACAGTTCACAGGATAACTTTGGTCCTTGCAGGTTTTATTCAGCAAAAGGTCATTGGACCTCATTAATCCTGCTTTGCAGATCTTGATTTTCTGTTAATGTAAGGTTGGAGAAGGAATAACAAAATTTTGTCCTAAGCTCATCCATGAGAATCAGGTTTACCTGGCACAGCTGTGTTCTGGATAAAGCCTTCAATTACCACAATATGTAACGTATTCCCACAGGGTAATCTAAAGAAAAAACCTGAGGGTGATCTGTACTGCTGCAGGTCTGGGGCTGAAATCAGGCTGAGCTATAGGTGTTTGTTTATGTGCTGCTCACTTCTCTCTGGCCACCTTTCTATCATTCCATACTCAGCAGTACCATAAACCTTTCTGTGAGGCTGCATGCCTGGGCAGTAAACATAAATAAAGAGCTATTCACAACAAAAATAATATAGAGGAAGAAGAACAGTTGAGAAAAAGAACTCATGGAGAAAGAGGAGAATTATCTAGGATATCTGCTCCTCCCTGAAATGCTCACAATTTTATCCATCATGCTGAATGTCTTCTAGCAAGAAGGAATCCTGTGGCATTTGGGATCACAGGAATGTTCAGTTGTATCACACTGGAAGACCATTTGGTCCACTATCCTGTGAACAGTGATCAAAGCCACAACTTCAAAGGAAGATGCAATGAAGTATGAAGAAGACACTTACAGAAATATCCAGCTTTTCGTTCTTTCCTGTTCCAGACAACAAGTGAATGGCTTGTGCTTTGTAGCTAGGGAATTTCTGCCTCTTTCTACTTTAAAATTGTTTTAGTATCATTGTATATCTTCTTTTCACATACAAAAATTCCATTTAATTTCAAGAAAATCGAGATAAAGTATAATCTTACTGCATGAATTTCTCCCCATTTTATGGACATTGTGTGATTAACTTCCCATATAGACATTTGCCTATCTCAATGGATAAAATGCTCTTTTGGCAGTCCAGTAGCTTTTGAAAGACTTAGGTGAGCAAGTTATAACAATCTGTTCAAAGAATTTCATCCCCTTTGCTCTTTGCAATGCAAAAGCTTCAAAGGTCAGTTCAGATAGACTTTGCACACTCCAGAGGTGTTCATGATATAAACTTAAGGATACATTTCTCATGGAGGCATATAAGGAGCTTTTAAGCTATATTTTCTGTGTTCATATGTTTATTTCTTAATAATTGAGTAAGATGATGAAAAGTCTAGTAGAGAAGGTAGTTGCTAGGAAGGGACCATCAATATCCTGATGGAGGCAGAAAGTATTTTGACAGACTTGAAATGATACAGAGCCCAATTATTTCTCTTTCTCCAATTACTCCAAGGTTAACAAGCTGTGTTGAATATCTTCAAGAAGGAAGAGAAATTCTTCTGCTTTGGGCACACACACTCAACTAAAGTTTTTGGAGGAAAGTATTTCTTCCTTCTGTGCTTGTACTGCATCTGGAGATGAAAAAAGAGAGAACACTTCCCTGACAAAGCCTTCAGACCATCTTTCTGTAAAGTTCTTACATTATAGCAAGAATACCAGAAGGTCTAAGTACTAAATACACTTGAATTTAAAAGTTTTTCTCAATTTCAAGTGTATAGATTGCATTGACTGCAATATGGTGTTTTCCTTGCTGTGCATAAGACCAAATCATGTCCTGACTTGTGCAGCACTGGAATTTTGAATTTTGTTTTGCAGACTGAGATAAGGTTTCTTAGGGATGTGCAATTTTTTTAGAAGGAAAAATTTGTAATCTGAAAATGATCACTGTGATTTATTTTATGTCTGTGTCTTGAAAAAGACCTATAGTCACTCTTTTGAGTTTGGCAGATCTTTCAAGTGTGAGCAAGGGCATAAATGAAAAGCTATTGAAGAAGTCAGATTTTCTATGAGGCTGTGTACCATAAAAATAGTAAAGGGAAATGGAAAACCACTAAAAGAAAAGACTGTGATCCAGTTATGTCCACACATGGTAAGGTATTATCAAACAGTTATTTCTCCAAGTTAATCATTAAAGGCACTCCTACACTCTAAAAAACTGATGTGAGAAACACTTTTAGGACAGAGAAGAAAAGTACACACAATGGATATGTGAGTAAGAAGCATGCGAACCAACAAAATAACAGCTCTTTCTTCTGTATAGCTCTATATTCTTTTACAACTAGGTTGTTTCATTAATAATTCCAGAGCATTAGAATGTATTGTGTTATTCTGTAAAGCTTGTTGTACAGAAACAATTCAATAAATGAAAAGTCTGAATTCTAAGTATTATTATTATTTTTGTTCAGATTTGCTTTGTGGTGCAAAATTCTTTTGATTGCTTCAGACCTACAACAATCCCCTGTTGTTTATCATAAATAACAAGTTATTTCTCTGGGCTTGCAAGTTTCATTTTCTTCTGTTGCTATAATTTCGATTCATTTTTAACATGAGCACATTTTCCTACAGAAGTAGTCTTGTATCTAACTCTACCTTGCAATTTTTTGGCTGTGAAAAGCGTTCTAGTTGATGAGAAAAGGGTGAAAATCATTCCACCCCCTCACCACAGTGAACTGAACTTTCTAAGGATATATTTTTGCCCCTTTTTGAAAGGGAGTAGGTAATGCTTTCACTTCTGACTGCCCACTTGTTAGACATTTTTTTGTACTGAATTCAGAAACAATTTAGTGGTAATGCCATTAATTTTATTTCTGATAGAATTCTTATTATCAGCTTGATCCTGCACTGTCACAAAAGAATATAGACTGTATAAAAAGCACTATTTAAAACAAGAAAGTTGGTGCTGATTTTGCCAGTATCACCAGTTTTACAAAATCTTTGAAAACTATGCAGTCTTTCTTTTGGATTGAATTTCTCTGTGATGGGTGAGGAGAGGGAATTATGGCCTCCATGCTAAATTATAATATTTTTATCTATCTTTCTTCCCTACTGAGGACTTTGCATATTTTCCACACTGAAGGTTTTTAACAGTGATCTTTTAGTCCCTTCTTTTTCACAGAGCCATGTAGAGCCCATAGTCAAGGATTCACTGGTTGTATGAAATTAGGCAGACTGGATCACGCTGGTCATCTGTCCCCTCTGCCATTCTGCACTAACACAAGAGAGTACATGTGATTTACTTCAATGAACTGTGACCCCCACAGTTTCCCAGTGTCCCCGCCTGCAATCCTTAACAAAGATGTGATCAATCATTTTGGTCTTCATTCAATTGGGAAAAATGTGCTAAGAGGAGTACCTCTTGAGATGACCAGAGTTTATCTTTCTGTCTAACAGACTGATAAATCTGTATAACCAATTTATACAATTTTTCTAACTGTACAGGAAAATGAGTTACAGCTAATAACATGCCTCTGATAAGAGTCTATTGACATTTTAACTGCTGAAGATCCATTTTAAACAAGCAGAATCTAAATATGCTGCAGGCAGGGGAGCTGAAGTGTTACATCTGCCATATCTTGTGGCTGGGAATCCCTCTCCCAGAACCACAGGGGCAGCCTGCACAGTTAGCAAGGGTGAATTAACAGGCCATATCCTTATTTTGCCAACTCTGCAATGCACGTCTAAGATGCATACTTCTCTCAGTTTCCACCATTTACCTACAACTGGCATTAACTTTTATCTGGAGAACTGCATTTTTTTTCCTTTCAAACACTGACAGCTGCTGTTGTTTCCTGCTTGTGTTGATTGAAAATACAACCACAATAACCATTTTCCAAACTCATGGAATCATTGCCTTGAGTCCTTCTAGTGTTTCCTTCCCCATCACATTATGTTTCTCATCATAACTTAGCTTATAAGCACTTCATGATGTTGTTCTTGTCAGAGTCTCTGGCAGATATCCACCACCTACTAGCTACAGTTCAGATGGGGTTACCAGTGGCATCCTCCTCCTGTGGGTGATCACCCTCACCAACAATTCTAGACCCCACTTCATTATCTTTTTCAGATCTTTAAATCTCTCTATATGACTGCTTGTGAGAAAAGGAGACATTTTTTCTCCTTATGTAGGTGTCTTTACCTGAACTAGTTTTCTGTTATCCTCGGTGGAAACAATGTACCTTCTATGGTCTAACTCATATAACCTATTTCAGGCATCTACTATGGATTGAGATGATCTCACTTTGCAAGTGATTATTCCTTCTTACTGACGAGGGGAATGTATGGCTCCAGTTCAGATGCAGATGATTTTACAGCTATTCCAACCAGCCTACCTACTTATCTAATGATGAGTGGATATAAACTACATGTGAACTCCTTATATATCTATGAATTGAAGCACTCAAATTTAGGTGCTTACAGTGGAGGTGTCAATACATGACGTAGAAAATCTCCATCACATCAATGGAACTCTTGCTAGTACAGGTGATGGAGCCTGGAGAAAAATTCAGCTGAGCCAGATCCAAATCCTTCCGCAAGACTGTGGTATATTTAGGTTCAGAAAACTATCCATCTGTCTAGTAAGCAACTATGCTTTGTTTCATATTGCATCTGATGAATCTACAATTATTACCTCAGTTTACTCTAACATTGGATCATCAGAGCCAGACAATTTAACTAATGATTCTACTAAATATTCATTTATTTGGTTTTGGCCTTTAAATATTTGCAGTAAAAAAAATATTAAAAATATGAACTCTAATGCATACAGAGTACTTTTAGAGACCCATGAGGGCAAATGCAACACAATTTGGGAACACTGCAAATATTGACGTGTCTTCTTGTGATTAGCATTCCGGAGAGCTGTTATCAATTTGAGTTTGAAAGTGACTCATTCTGTAAGAAAGAAAAAAACTTCCTTAAACTGAAAGGTGCACCACTTTCACTTTTGTGTGAAGTTAAAGAAACAAGCATTCCCCTAAGAAAAGCATATTAAATCCTAATGCTAGTTAATCCAACTTCCCCTGTTGCACACTAAAGAAATGTTATTGCCACCCATGCTTCTGCACACTATTTTATAAAGGATCTCCTCTCTTAAAACAAGAGACATTATTTTTTTTCTTGATTCCCTTGCTTACATCTGGTATGACCTCCCACAATTTCCAGGATGTAGATCTAGCTGTTTGATGACATCAGAAAAAGAACTGTTTAGAGAGATTTACATCAAGTATCTTTTCCTTTAGACAAATCATATCTTGAAATGAACTCTTGAAGAAGTTACACCTTTTTTCATTTATCATATGCAATAAAGTCATAGCTTCATATTCACCTATTTTTTCCAAGCATAGTACTCAGCCATGAGCTTGAAAACTACAGTCCATGTTCCTCTCCTAAACTTTTCCAGCTTCTTTAATTGACCGTAATTTTTTTCTTGTCCTGTTAGATTTCAGGGGCCACCACTGACAATCTCTTGAAAAAAAGGCTGGGTATTTTTGTCCCTGGACTTCTCTGTCTCAGTCTTTGCAGGAGAACCTTTCATGTCAGAAAACTCATCCTGTTTAAAGCAGAAAGAAACCCCTTGGCAGTGTAATCTCTTCATCTTCTTTGGTGCATGTGGGAAGGCACTGACTGTGGAGCAGAGTGTACCTGTGTGCTTAGCAGTCAGCTTCTGCTTTATCTGTATTAGTACAATTGTTCTGGAGTAGCAAAAGGGAAGGAGTCCAAAAAGTTATCACAATACCTTGACAATGGATCTTTTGTAACCCAAAAAGTAGCATGTACAGACCAGGGGATAGTAGGGATACTGTGTGCTTTACTACAGCTGGTGAGACTTACTCTGCCTGTAAGAATTTTGCTGGTTTTAGCAGCCATCCAGAATTATATAATTCCTCAGAAATGTGAGGTTAAGAATAGAGAAATAGAAAAATAGGGTAGTAGGTTACAAAGAGAGTATGTTTAGAGTTTGAATCTAGCTGATGTTATACATCCTTGCCCTTTTGCCTCAGATTGTTCATGAGGACTAAAGAACATTTCAGGTACATATTGTGGACAAAAAACTTCTGCTGAATAGACACGTGCACACACTACCCCCTCACCCCCATTCCACTCACACAGACACATTCAAAGATAATACCACAGTTGTTCATATCTTATAACAATTATAAGTGAAAATCTGTATAACAGAAAAAATGTGTTCACATTAGCGGATAGTTACGGCTAGCTTTACTCGGATATTTTTAATGTTCTCTGAACTATGGGACATCAGACATGATCTGCTTTATTTTGGGCCTCTTCTAGCTCCAATGAAATCAATGGCAAAATTCCTACTAAATTAGGTGATGCATGTTCATCGGAAGAGGAAGTTGCATAACCATATATATATATATATATATACATTTTACATTGTAAAATGTCATTTAAATATTCCATACTTATCACTTGAAGCAATTTTCTTCACAAATCTGAAGAAGTTCCTCCTCATAAGTTAAAAATAAAATTGGTGTGAATTATACTTTACTGAAGACAAAAATGGGAAGCTCAAAAACACCCCTCCCTTACAGTGGTGTACTTGTGTGCATGCCTGTATTTGTGTGTGTATATGTTTGCTCATATTTTTAAAAGAAATTTACTTTTGTGCCTGCATCTCAGCAAACTGTCCAGCATGGGGTGAAAACACTGTCATATGTGCATAAAACATTTGTCCAACTGGCCAGTGTTTTCTTATCTGCTACAGATTTAAGACATTTAGCTCCACACATTTCAAATTTCTCTAAACCTGAAAACCAAGGAACAAGAATGGTGCACAGGAGAAAATCTCCTTTCATCACACTGGGATCATTTTTCTATCCCAGGTGCTCAAGCCTGGGCTTTCTCTTAGTCTAATTGATAACTGTCGGGCTCCTCCCCTTAGCCCACTGACTTTTGTGCGTTCCCTTCCTGGGTGACTACTGTTTCACTGTTCTTCCACATTCACTTATGGTTGACCTGGAGCTCCTGGGTTAAGCTTCCCCACTGGTATTCAACCTTGGACCTTATTATTGTTCTACTCGTCTGACCTCTGATACACTAAATTCTAACAAGGTGATCTGAAAAAAAATCACTCATTTTTTTTCTTGTGTGGTTTCATGGCTCGTCTTTTTACTGCTCTTGGCTGATGTTCTTTTCTCCACTTCAGACCACCAAGTGCTCCGCTTTAGTTTGTCAATTTATAGTGCTGTCATGGTTTCAAATGCTGTGACCATTGTGTGGAATATACTCTCCTGACCTCTGAAGCAACTTTCTGTATTTCAATTGTTAACTCATTAGGGTTTGGAAGAACAGCTGAAAAGGGAATGGTCTTTTTCCCACAATTGCTTCCAATGAGATGCTTGAAGAGTCATCACAGTCCAGGATTAAGAGAAATCAAGAGGATGCTGCTGGAAATTAGCTGCAGTTATTTTGCATTCTTGCCTAAAGGAAACAAACTAAACCCCTCAATGCCCAAAAGTACTGCTGTTGTCATCATCAGTTCACCACTAAGATGCAAGGGGAAGCATATCACTAAAGTTAATAATGAATAGATGAACCAGATGAATCTGATTTGGATAATTCAAGTACTTTGCCAAAGTATTCCAAAATACAGACAAAATATGTATAAATATATCTTTAAACACAACTTTTATATTTTACTACTTTCACTGTTCTCACACAATCCTTTGTTTTCAGTGGCCCTTTTTCTGGGTTCTGAGCCTTGAACTGGTTTCTCCCAAACAAGTTTTTCTAATAAATAGTGTTTTAATTCTCTCCCTTTGAAAATACCTTTTGAAGAAGAAAAGGGAAGTGAATGGACAATACCAGCAAAATTTATTCTGAAGTCAGCTCCCTACGAAGAGTGCAATCATAGCCATATTTATTACTACCCCCCCACCCCACCTCCTCCAACAAACTCTTTCCTTTCTTTCTTTTCATTGAAGTGAGAAAATCACTCAGTGAGCAAAAAAAGAAGTGCTTCTGTCATTTATGGAGAGTTTTATAGCACTAGCAAAAAGTTAATAATTTTCATACTCCGAATTTTCAGGTCGATGCACATTATTTTATGAAGTTTCCTTGACCAACCAATTTCTAAACAGCAAAAGTAGCATATGGTTTTGCCATTTAAAATAATTTAGAGTAGGTTAGTATTTAGCAGTTCTAAACATATAATGTCTAGTTACATGTGCACAACTTAAAACAAAAATCTATCTTTTCTCCAACATCACAGGTATTTAGATTAATCACAGATTTAGATTTCAGCAGGAAAAAAAGGAATAACTTTTAGGATCTCATAGGAACTATGCCTTTAATAACATCCTTAATTTTGAGAGACTACTTGGTACAGCATTCTCCTTGGTAGCATCAATCATGGCTGCACAGTTTTCTGATAACATGAAATACTCAAATGCATCCTTCATTTTTTGTGTCAGAGAATCATAATAACAAGATCTTGCATTTTTGAAGATCTCATCATCAAGTGTTTCAGAGTACTTTGCAAACACTAATTTAAACTTCACATTTTCCCAGAGAACAAGCCTGGCTTGGGTGTATCTCTACTGATTTCACTTAACATGATACAGAAATGACACATTTCCTCTAGACACTGTAATAAATTTTTACAGGTGGATAAATTGAAGTATTGGCTCACGAGTGTCCTATCCAAAAAATACAGACTGAATCAGTAAGACAATGAAATTGGTATTTCACATCTGGTTTTCAGCCCTCTGAATCACTTGCTAATTCTTTCATCATGCTTGATGATTTAACATTTAACAGTTTTGCTCCGTTTAAGTCCACCTGTTTCAAAAGACACTCCTGTAAACTGTGTCTCTAAACAATATTAGCAAAAGTTTTAAATAATTAAAGTGACAGAAATTAGAGACCATTTTACCAGAATTAAAATGATGGAATAAAGTGGAAGAAATATAATCATCATAGAGTTGATGCTGCCTAAAAACTGTGAATGCATTTGATTGCCTATGTCAGACATCATTAGACTATTTACTTTAATAAAACAGTAAAGCCAATACTATACAACAGCTTAAATCAATTTTCCTGGAATAATATTATAGCTGCCAGATCTTCCAAAGTTGAAGATTATTTCTTTTCTGAAAAGGTAAGAAGCCTTTAAAACTTATCGTTCCATTAAAAAAAAAAAAAAAAAGGATGCTAAAAGGGTATCAAAAAGCAAATCGTGTTAGTGTTTGTATAAATGATTGCAAAAAAAAAAAAAAGGGAAAAAAAAGCTGGCTGATTGTGTTGCTGTGCTTCTTCTGCATCATTGTTTTTAACAGATGGTTTGCCATTACAACTGCCTTTACTTCAACAAGGCTCTATAACCTTGCGAGTTTGGAGTTTTTCTGTTTACTTTTCTTTTTTTCTTGGCGTTGTTATGCACCATTCACATTTTAAAAGTTTATGTGGGTGACTTTGTTGCTGCTTTGAATCTCAGTTAATTGTGGTCTCTTATGCTATTGGGATAGTATTTACTATCTGTGCTTGATCTGGACCAAACATATTTTGATTGTAAATAGAAGGTCTTTTATGAGGATGTTCACTTCACAGCTTGAGCAGTGCAATTTTTATACAGGTCTCAGCAATCAATAAAAAAGCCACAGGAGGAATGATTTATCTTGTTGGTTACAGAGACTGTCACCGAGAGAAATTGTAAAAGATCAATTTACACAACCTGGTGTGAGAACGTTATTGATATAACACGGCTGATCAGTTTCTGGTAGTCTGTGGGTAGGCGGGGAGAGAGCCCTGCCCTCGGATAGGGCCACTCACCAAGATCTTAATAGACTCGCTGGTCCATAAAATGGACATGAAGCCAATGAAGGGCGAGATTCTGCCTGCTCATGGTACACTGAGGGGCCTGCAGGAAAATGGATTGGCTCAGCTCCGATTAGTTAGTTAAGCAGTGTCATGCATCCTCTTTTTTTTGTTGTTGTTCTTGCTTTTTTCTTCTTCTTCTTCCCCCTGCTCCCCCTCCTACTGTGAGAACTGTTCACTTGGAGGCTCACTGCCTTAATTACAAAGGGCCCTTTTAACTACAGGTCACAGGAGTTGGCTCACTTGACAGGAAATAAGGAAACAAGCTACCTTCCTGGAAAAAAAAAAAAGAAAATCAAACTTCCACTCCTCAAATTAGTTAAATGAAGCTTATCAGCACTTGTTAGTTGATCCTTTGACAGTCTGTTAATTGCAGCTGGTACATTAAGTTATGTTATAACCAGCAGGACATATGATTAAAAAATAAATAAATCCACGGATATGCCACACAGCATTGTTGGTGGAGAAAACAAAGTAAGGATAATGTTGATTTTAGCTGTAAATATCACAGCACAAAAGACATTTATAGACTATTTTCTTTCTTATTCTGTAGAATTAAATTGCATGCTAAACTGGAGGGGTTCGTTTGGACTTGAAAAAGGTTTCTCTATACAATGAGATTAGAAAGATTCTCATTGCAGTTTAATAAAATCTAACATTGGCTGCTCTGTCAATATAAGCAGTCTGTACCTACAGATGTTATACATGCAGCTTTTAACATACTTCTCCTGATATACGCTCTCCATTATATTCTTTTATTTACAGACAGTAATTTCTTACTGTTATTACTGGAGGGAAAGAAAAGAACATTAGCAGCATTAAGAAACCCCACGGCAGTTGTTTCTCCTTCATAGGAAGTGACTCTACAGCATAACTGCTAGCAAAAATAAAGGATCCAAAGGCACATCAAGGGGAAAAAACTGTTTTCATGCATTTAACCTGTTAATTATAGTAATCTACACTACAGTGTAAGTATTGTAACCTGGAATGGGAAATGGGTGATTGAAAGAATGAGCTGACTAAGACAAAAATGATTAAATCCACACTTTGAATGGATGATTTTCATATGTAATTTGAACTACACATTCTTAAGTTGTTTCATTTTCGCGTTTCTGTACTCATTGGCACGTATCAAAGTGAAAGACTAGCTGAAATTAATGTTTTCTTACCTTCATCTGCCAGAGTAGTTTAAATGCTTCTCAAAGACTGAAAGATGTGTTCTTCTGGACCCATAATATGTGTTTTAAGATGTGTTTTATGCTTATTATGAAGTAATATTTTGAAATCCTAGGCATACCAACAATATTGCCTCTTTTTGTCTATGGAAGGACACATAAAAAGGCAAGGTTACTTTAATATCACTGAATATTCAAAGTCCCTGTTAGTTATTCTTGTCTTTTAATATGATTGAACTCACTCATGATTGAACAACAGGCTTCTCACTGTGTTCATAATGTGTCCTAAGCACAGACAAGTGTGTCACATCCCCCCCTCCCCTAACCCTCTGCGGAGGGAGAGGGGCCCTTTGCTTTTCTTCATATCTCAGAGTCAGATTACTTGTTCTGAAAATGGAAGAGGTTCAAGTTCTGTCCCTCTTCCTATGCCTTCCTGTACTCAGATCAGAAAAGAAATAAAACAATTATGACCAGAGTGAAGAAATAGAGCTTGTGAGTCCAAGGGAGAGGAGTGTGTGGAGGAATACAATCGTGATGGCCAGATGCAGATGACAGCTAGAAGACAGGGGTAGTGGAGAAATGACAGAAGGGAATGTGGAGGACATAGTATGTTCTCCACATGCTGAAATGATTTGATGTTATTCTACATCCATGTGTGCTAGTAACCCCTCAAGGCACACCATCTTCTTGAGTGGGTGGTAGCCTCATGGAACTGTGGGTCTTGTTCCTTCCCAAAGAAAGAAAGAGCCCCCATTTCTGTGGATATCTAATGAGGTGCAAGGATGGCCACAGTGCCTGTGGACCTGTCGTACTCATCCTTGGTTGTGTTCTAAGTCAAATTTGGTCATAAAATAACTGGTTATACCAAGACTTCAACTGGTAGATGGGCAGAGAAAGAATTTCTTTTCTTTACAGCTGCCAGGCCACTCACTGCCTCAGGCAATCTGAAATCATTAGCCAGCCATATTCCTCCCCTGCCCTTCTCATACAGAAGTTGGGCTCTTCCCAGAAATCAAAAAAATGCTGTTCCTCTGTCTGACACATGGATGTTACCTTAGCAGAGCAAGCCTGGACTTGCTGCCACCAAGCTGTCCAAGCACAATGGTCATCTCCCTTTCTGCTGAGAATCCTTTATTATTTTCCTTCCCTGTGTTCAGGGCTGCTACTAAATGTACATCATGGTCCCTGACTCAAATTCTGACACCTCCAGTGACTATCCCTCAAATTAGTCCCTCCTTGAATTGCAGAAAAACATATCAAGAAAGTCCTTCACCAAGATTTTCCTTGATTCAGTGGAAGGGCAGCTGGTAACAACACCCTGTTGTTAAAGCCTTTCTATTATAGAAAATCCCTGTGACCTTTTATTTTGGGAATCTCTCACATTTATGTTGTTTGTAGAAGGTGTTTGGTATTCAGCAGAGGAAATCCCTTCGGGCTGCAGAAGTCTCTTCTCTTTGTCCCATAAAATTCCATTTAGGATGCAAAGTGACAAAAATTGTCATTATCCTTCTCTTATTTTTATCTCTTGGGAAAATATTAGTAGACTCCAGGCTGCAGGCCAAGTTCACACTGACACTGCCAACACCAAGAGAATCAGATTGAACCAGCTGAAGACAAGAAAATGGAAAGGTAGGTGAAGAAGAGGTTGAGTCTGTGGTCTTACATTACAAAAATTCCAAACTGAGCAGTTTCCATTCCAAACCATCCCTAAAATACTTAGCTTAAGAGGTAACAGAACAGGCTTCTTGATGCTGTACACTCATGATGTTTTCCTCATTCACACATACACATAAACACCCTCCCCCCCTTCTCAGCTAATGTGCATCTGTACAGTGAAAGATCTCAACAATCCTAGCAATAGCATCCTGCACTGCAATGCAGCAAGTTCAAGATTCATGTGTAACTTCTGATGACAGAAATAAGGAGTGTAAAATAACTCCCAGCAGAGTTATCTTTAAATTAAGTTTCCTGTGGTTTCCAAAGCTAGTACTTGAGAGTTAAGGAATGCCTCTGAACCCTAATTTAGCCTCTTTTACATGAATGTGTTCTAATGCAAATGTGTGTTACATATGATGATACTACATTTTCCAATTGATCCTGCTTAAATCAGTATTCAGGGTGGATTGTTCAGACAGTAGTACAAGGTTAATGCATACAACCAAAAGACTGATATTTTAGTCCTACATGTTTGATTTTATAGTCCAAGTAACTATTTTCAACTAGCAGTTTGTGAACCTGGAATCTCATATGTTCTTCTGCTCAGAAATAGTGTGTGCTATCCATTAAAATCAATCTTAGATTTTGTATGTAATTCCTTTGTTAAAAAATTATAGGATTTAAGCATTTTCAATAACTACCTAGAACCCATGATAGCCACACAATCCTATTCATTAGTGTAGATTGTGAATTCAGCCACTGAAGGTGTTGCACATTCCTAATATATTACTCATGCAGAAAGACCTTGAACAAGACTTTTCAGAATAATGTTCTTTGTCCTGGAATGAAAACCTGGAATTTGCTTCTTCATCATTTAACAGAAATACTGATCAGTATGCTGATTACTGTGCTCAAGTGTGGATTTTATCCAGGATTCACAACTATTAGATTCTGAGATGAATCCACACCTCCACTCACGCACTCATATCAAGAGAACCATATTCAGCTTCAACCAAAACTTTTCATAGCTAGAGTTGTGCGAAAAATAAACTTCTAGTTTAGAGGTATTTCAGACTTTAGTTTTGAAGCAATTCAGAGATCAGAAACATTTTGCTTTCAGAATTTCTCCTGATATTAGAATTCTGATTCTTTTTGAAGTATCTCATGGGTTTCTGAAATGAAATATGCTCTCAGGAACTTGGAAATTGATGGATAAAGTCAACACTGTTCTTGTCAGTCTCCCTTCAGCTTACTCCAGAACAGCAGCAGTTCAAAGACTCATGCACAAAGCTTAAGATGTTTTTAACCAAATGGAGAAGTCTTTACTGTTGTGATATAAAGGCCCTAATATCTATATTTGAAAAAACAGACTGGCTTCTTCGGTCCTTTATTGTGGTAGCTTTCCAGTGAGGTTACTGGTAGTACCAAAACGCAAACCAAATTTCTGATAGCTAAGTGCGTGTAAGAGTACCAGCTAAGATGGTGTTCTGCAGCATAGGGAGGCACTGAACATTGTGCCAAGCCTTGTGGGAACATGCCTCCTCCAGTCTGCTCTTTGCTTTCAGCAGAGAAAGGGCTAAGAATGTGCTGCAGGTCCCCAGGCAGGCCGAGGTTGGGCAGGATGTGTCACACACTCATTGTCTGCACCGCGTTAAGCAGACAAACTGGGGCTCTGGTGATTACCCCACTTCTTACCCCCTGTTAAAAAGACATAAAGCTGGAGACACTGGCACCAGGGCAGAGCCTCAGAAACAGCACTGCTTGGAGGATTGTTCAGCCTCTCTGTGGATCTAAAGAGGGCAGAAATCAATTTTATAATTGTAGTGGATACCATGAGATCTGTATCACCACTCTTCTGGAAATGAAAGGCAAGTAATGAAACCAGCTGAAATGAAGACATTACCAACTTGTGACACCTATTCATAACACACACATGAATAGAAATATCTCAGGTAGAACTTAGGACAACTGTCAGTAACTGCTGTTCAAATCATCTGGTCTCTTTCTTTCCCCAAATAATTCATTTTCCAATGGCAAATGCAGTTGTCAAAGCAAATTTGCATTCTAATGCAGCTTGTGCAGCTGTGTTTGTGTGTTCCTTTGTTTTATGGCATGGCTGGTGAGTTTGGGTGAGCTTTACCCAACTGAAGGTAAAATTGTTTTAGGTGTTTAATTTAGGACAAAATGCATTATGTCTCAAAATTGTCTTCTCCCTTCAACCAGGAGCCAAAGTTAGTGAGACACAGAAGGATGCATCTGTGTTACCTGAAAAAGCAGAGTGGTAGTATCCACCTGGGTGCTCCCTAAAAAACTTTTATTTCACCAGTATCACAAACAGTGATGGCATATGGTCTGGGTGCTGCTGCTGTAACTCCTGGCAGTAGTTCTGCTGCTAATGCAGAGAACTTATGGCATTTTTGTCCTCATGTTTGCTTGCTTCCAGTTAACGTGTATTTTCTTTTGAAGCTAACTTAGGTTTAGAAACCTTTTATTCAGAGAACTTGTTTTGACACCAACACTTATGCCTCAATGATCAAAATATTTGAACCTAGAAAATGTAGACTTTTTGGTTGGATTGTTGAGTTTTGGCTTGTTTTATCTTGTTGTTTTAAGTTAATTTCTCTTTGGAAAAAGTCTTTTCCCTGCACACTTGGCTGTACATAGCCAGAGTTTACAAGGTGCACTTAAATTGAAATATCAAAGAGAACTGTTGAAATGACGTGCTTGCAAAATGTGTGCAATTATCTGCTATTAACTCATCTGGAATCCTGTGATGAGCAAACTGTGATTTTCAATGTGTCATTACATTGTTGCATCAATGGGCTGTTCAACAACTCAATTTGAAAAATACTCAAGAAATAATCATTACAAGGGGTAATCTTTCCAGTTTGATTCAAATAAATCTCTTCCTACACTAGGCTGACATGATCATGGATCTCATGAGGTTTCAGTGCTTTGTTTGCACTTGCTTTACAGTATTTACTGCTGATTTTGTTGTTGCATGTTTTATTTTTGATAAGGCATCTTGGATTCTGTTTTCTAATTATGTAGAGAAGAGTGAGGGATAATGCTACCATCCCTGATTTCTTGCCTTTAGCGACAATGACACAGTGGTGTTTTTTACACAGTGTCAAAGTGCTTTCTTTGTCATTATGGTATAACAATATTTTTATCCTGTGGATAATTTTGCCTCTTCTGGTGAATATTCAGCTGGAGATCCTCTCTTCTAGCACTGAAAAGGTAGATCTGTTTTGTGTTTTTATTTGTAATTAATTTGTGTGCAAAATGGTGAGCTGTGTGCTGGACTTATCATTTTACTGTGGCTTTTTACTTTTTCTGCTCAATAGACTGGTACTATGGAAAATTTGTCTTGCAGAAGAAACTATCAAGTATGTTAAATATGTAAATATACACAAAAGTTTTCTATTCTTAACAATATAGCTTTATTTCCACTGCTTTTTGCATTTAAAAAAGGATTTTGTAAAATGGTCTCCAAATTTCACTATGATCAGACACTACATATTTGAACTTGATTGGCTTTTCTTTCTTATGTATTCTGAAAGAACTGCTTTTTGCCAGAAATAATTGCAGGATTCCTTTTTGTTTTCCCCTCCCAGCAGAGCAGGTTTCCACTCACTTTTGACTTGGGACATTTTTCTGTTGGGCAATCAGTTTGAAGAAGTTTGTGCCCATATTTTAAGTTCTGTACAAACTTAAAAATATTTCAGTATTCTTGCTTACCTGGTGATTTTTCTTCTAGCTAATCACTTGCAGTAACTGTAATGTCACTGAAACAATCATGCTTTGCATATGCTGGCTCCTTCCCCTGTAACTGGTGTAAACACCCAATTGTTTTGGCCAGAAACAGGCTTTATTTCAGTGTGGCAGATGATGAAAGGCATAAAGAGGCTTCTAGCAGGTGAATATGTGCCGGTGCATATGTGTAGGAAGGTACTGCTAGCAATCATTAGGGACAAGGAATTAGCCAGCTGTAGTTTGTGTGCTGCAGTAGGTGGGAAGAGTCAGCCTACTGAAATATGAGAAAGGCAGTGGAAGGGAATCATCCAGCAGCTGTCTATGAGCTGGAGGTTATGATAAGGTGGGTGGAAGAGAGAGAAGAATGGGGGAAGAACCAAAAAAAAAAAAAAAAAAAAAAAAAAAAAAAAAAAAAGTGTAGATGAAGAAAATGAAGAAAAAGAAGTCCAAGGAACAAAGAAAGACCAGAAGCAGAGATACACGAATCGCCCGTAGCATGAGCCATAGCCAAAGAAAAGACAGAATAAAGAAGTCATCTATGTTTCTAAGAGATCAAGTGCAACCAGGTGAAAACTGCAGGACAACATGTACTATTAGCTAGCATTGCCTTTGTGTTAGAGTATGTGTTGAGTTGTGAAACTGTCTGAGATAAATTATGTTGAACAGCCTACAGTGAATTGATGCAAACAGAAGATTAGACACCAGGTAAAGTGTATCAACAGGAAAAAATGAAAAAATAAAACCTTAAAAAATAAAAGACAAAATTTTCCAATTCAAAATGTCACATCCTTCCAAGACATTCCTGCACAAGAAAAACACCATGAAATACTCCAGGCTGTCACCTTTTTAAATACTGGCGGCTCCTCAACTATTTCCTGTGTGAACACTGAGTGCACAGCAAACACAAAGAGGCCCCTTTCACTCATCCAAGTGGACCAAGTGACCATGAAGATGTGTGCTATGTGTGTTTATTTGAGAAGCTGGAATAGTGTGGCTGTAAAATCACAGCCAGTTTTCTGCATGTCATCTTTCTTGTCCAAGGTGGCAATCCCTCCACAACATAAATTACCAAGAGTTGGCCTCCCTCTGAGTGTGCTAATGGGGTGTAGGTGCAACTCTTTGAATAACAGCTCTAATGTAATGAAATAATGCAGGTGTTTGAATTGCTAAAGTACTCACTGAGGAGCTGCACTTGCCAAGAATAGGCAGAGGTACATGAACACATAATTTTTGACTGCATGAACGAATACCTGGTAGAGACCCTTTTAATAATTTACCACTGCATCCATGCAACAAAGTGTCTTACACTGGGAACAGCAACCAAGCATGAAAAGTCAAAAAGAAAGAACTGGCTGCTCAAGAAAGGCTAGTTGTCTAGGAGAAAAGCTTTGTTTCTACCTGTTTGTTGCTGAGCACTCCACAGGCTGTAGGTAAAGTGAGATTTTTAGGGACTTGTTCAGTTATCAAAAAATTCAGCTGCTCTGTAGTTTCAAAAGTGCCAATGCTTCATTCACCATGAAATTCAGGAAGAGGAACTCAGCTTGCCAGAGCCATCTACCACTCCAGATTCTCACTCTGCTCACAAATATATTCCAGAGAATCATACTTAAGTCTTAATGATAACAGGGAAGAGAAACAGAACCATTTTAGAGCACGTAAGGAAACACACAGATTTTATTCTCTAGGGTGCTTGTTCTTGTTCAGCCCAGGCTATCAGAGAAAGGTGATTGTTTCTGTTGAGTTATGGCCATTCAGTAGTTTATATGAAGTGAATTTGGTAGTCTCAGGTAAATGTATAGAAATGGATGTTCCCCACAACTTCTGCAAATGTTGCTTCTCAGAGGCAGCTCCTGAAGGGACAAAGAAAGGCAGCAACCTCTGTAAATATGTGCAGGGATGTCTGCAGGTCTGAGGTTCAGAAGGCAGCACAATCTGCCTTGTTGCCTGTATTTGCTTTATGCAGAAGTGGCTACATAAATATTCAACCATTGGGTGTTATTATGTCTTTTTGTTTTCATTAAGTATTAAATTTCTTCTCCTTCACCCCCGTTTATTTCCCTGTTGTGAAACAGCAGCACAGTAAGGTCAGGCACATTTTGGCAATCCCAGTAGAATCAGTGCCCTCATTCATAAACTGTGATTACTGTCCTGGGGAAATGAGACTGACTTATATTTGTGGACATAAAGATCTGGTAACAGTGACTAAAGCAAAGTTTAAGAAATGCATTGAAAAAAAAAAAAAGAGACGGATAGAGGGTTTTTATTTTGCTCTTGGCTTTGAAACTAGTAGAATGAAATTACTCAATTTAAAAACAAAAACTGCATAATGATATTTCTATCTCAAAATAAATCTTACGCTAATAAGGACCACTGGTAGTGTAGTTAGAGAGGTCAAAACTTTCTAACCTCCATAGTCCAAAAAAAAAAAAAAAAAATTAAAACAACAAGAGAATTTAAAAGTTCTTTCTGGAAATAAAAGAGAAGAAGGAGCAGGAGGAGGAGGGGGAGAAACAAAAGAGAAACTCTGCCTTTCAGTTCCAATACTTCTTGATGTTTAAAATCTCTGAAGTTTTCTTATGTGTTATGAAAAGCTACAAATTTATCTTTTGCCATTTTCCCAAGGGAAGCTGACCCAAATCCACCAGCAGCAGTTGAAAAGGTTTTTCCAAGCTTTATCAAATGGCCCCAACAGAGACCAGCTTAAAATTAAAAGCTTCCCCTACCAGAGGGAATATATGTGACTTTAATAACTGAAATGTGTTTTTACTTTCTATTACAGGGGTCAAAAGGTTTCTAAACAAACCAAATTTATCAATTATTTAGAGCTGATTTCTTCTGAAGTGGTATTTCTAAGATATTATTTGGTGGATAAATTCAATGTTCTAAGGCCAGCAGCAGCATTTTATTCATAACAAATTTCTCCTAAACTGAATTTGCTGGGGCAACTTAATTTCCACTATCGTGTTTGCACTGTGGAAATATCAACTGAAGTGTTATAAGACCTAACTAGTGGTCTTTTCAAAGAGAAATTCCATATAAGCATGCTTATTCAGCACCACCCTGCTTGCCATTTATTGCTTAAGAAATGAACTGGTACATTGTGTCTGCAGTAGAATTTCTTTAGCTGGCTGAAATATCCTTAAAAACCACAAGGCACCTTTAAAGTCAGGAAACAATATCTTAAACTACATTCTCACCCTTGCAGCAAAAGAAAATAACTGTCAGAAGTTTTGTTAAAGACATTTTAAAATGAAAGAAAAGACCTACACACACATGTGAGTAAATGCACATTTTCTTAGCCTTCTCTGAGAAGCGAGCACTTGAGTTAGGTTGTTGCGGAAGGGAATTAACAGTAAATTTAGAAAGAGACCATTCTTAATACCTAATAGGGTCCACTGACTATGTAAATATAGTGTTTGTTATACATTAGCTAAACATACATTGGGTTTCTGCCCAAAGTCTGCCATTTGGTGCAGGGAGAAGATGTTATGGAACAGTTCATAAATTCATGTGGAGCCCTGTTAAATGAAACCAACCATCCAAGAGCTGACATTTTGCCATCTTTAAAATAGCTGCCTCTCTTGCAGTAAAACGTCAGGCTTATTTATGCAGGCAAATATGAAGTAGTAATGCAATCAAGGTGCTGTGGAGGATTTTGTGTTGTTTTTGTTTTAGAGAAAGAATCTAACTACTAATAAATAAAAATGTCTTGAATAGCTGCTCCTTACTTATACTTGAAAAAATTTTCTTCATGAAAAGTCACATTAAGGAGGAGTAAAAGCATCATTTTGAGACCGCTGAAAATGGTCCCTTTTTCTTAGCAATACATGCTTTCAGAAATATGAATTATCGCTACAAATAAAGAACAGGTGAAAGCTCTTCCTCTCTCTTCTGCCTCCCTTTTCCTTTGGGGCAAAAGAATTCTTCTCAAGCATAAGAGATTGGCAAAAAACGATCAAAGTGAGCCAAATTTGATTGAGGGCTGGCTAATAAGGTGTTGAGGAGCTTTTTACCTCCAGGAGACTGACTCTGCTTCTGTTTCGTTTCTGGCTCAGAATATTACTCAGGTTTGGAAGTGGCTTGAGGATGTTGGTCAGATGAGGGCTTGAGGTTGGGGACCCTGGGGACCCTGGGGACCCTGAGCCCTGAAAAGGCCAGATTTTTGAATGGAACTTGAATGGAATGCCTTACTGAGGTTGAACATGTTTCTGAGTACATGAAATGGATAACATGACATTTGGGTCATGGTCAGCTAGGAACTGGAAGGAAATTGTTCTTCACCCAAACTATTTGCATGTCTGTGTGGCCTTCCCCTGCCCAAGGTTAGAAGGGTGTTGAATTCACAGTTCATTTTTAGCCCATTGCTGACAATGATTGAAAGCTACACATAGTGGCTATTTAGAAGCTTGCATGAAATGAGTGGATGAGTACCAAAATCATCACACTGCTGTCCTTAATGACTGTTAGATTTGTTTTCAATTCTTTATCTGCACTGGCTTTGCTTTGCTGGGGTCTTTGTCGCCAGAGAAAGAAAAGAAGGAAACAGCAGGTATGGCTATGAAAATGTAAATGTGATAATGAGGAAAGCCTGGCAGATTAGCATAAAAACCTGATGTTGCTGAAAGGAGTCTTTCAAGGCATTGGATGGTGGTACAACTCCAGATCACTCCCTGGGTATTTCAGACTTCCTTCTGGAGCATAGGACGAGAATTGTAATTTGAATTTGCTCCTTTAGGGTAATGAAGTCCTTAGGCAACATCAATGCCAGGATAAAAAGACCATTAAATTTTGCACTGGAAGGTGCTCTATGAAGTATTTGGAGGCTTTTCTGAAAGGGGAAGATCTGTAGTCATTTCCTTACACTGTTTCTAATGTCCTAGATACTACCATAGTCATGA
>VWYP01012376.1:120383-215760 GCA_013400435.1 Pycnonotus jocosus
AGCAAGTATTAAATTTTTACAAAAGAGGGCAGAGGAAGCAAGCATTGTTGGATGATATCATCCATCTGAATGTGTATTCATTAGCTTTACTATCTAGGTCTTGTATAGAATATGGGAACTATCAGGACCTGTTAAGGAGTACCTGTTCCAGTTTTTCACAGTGACTCCTGAGCTGTGCCTCACCCACCTCAGGAAGTGCTTCTGTTTTCACTCTTGGAGCAAAAAAAGTCTCAGGAAAAGTGAGATTTAGAAGATCAGAAGATGGAGTCTTGTCTGGAGAGCTAAATACTGAACTAGTCTTTCAGCTGGACTAATGGAAACCCTGAAGCCTTAGAAACAGATCTCAAGAGCTGAGTTGAAAGAACATACATTGTCCCTAAGTGGAAAATTACTTAAAGCAAACTTTTGCCCAGTAAAATTGGCAGTCACTTTTCTTTTCTATAAAATCTAAAAAAAAAAAAAAAAAAAAAAAAAAAAAGAAAGAGGAATGGGAACACCTAGAAAAAAATCCCTAGAAGCAGTACTGAAGCAGGTATTCATAATTAATTATTGTGTTCACCTAGATGCTGACAGGACACAAAACAAATGAAGCAGAAAAGCTGCTTCTCCTAGAACTAGGGTACAATATATCTTAATACTTAGGAACATGAAATTGGAAAATGGGAGGACTGCAACAAAGTGAAGAGCTGACAAACACAGTCATGAATGAGAAAGACTGCATTGGTTATGATGAGATAAGTGAGGAAACTGACTGGGAGGTGAGGAGCTAGGAGGCTTTCCTTAAGGTGAGATACTTGGTCAGGACTGTTGTGAGACCCTTGTCATTCAGATGATAATCTAGAGTAAACCTTCCCCATCTATCTCATGCCCTTGCAGGTATTGAAAGAACTGACATCACAGACAAATTTTCAAATATGTAAATACAGGCGAATAAATAAAAGAAAAGCTGATTACAGAAAGACACCTGATAGCTTTTGTCTGAGATTCAAGTTAAAAGGTATAAATTATTCCCATAGCATAATTGCACAATAAAGTAAAAAATCTCCTCAAGGAGAATGTTATATATTTCATTTATTATACATCACTCTTATGTTTACAACTGAAATACATCTTTTCTTGGGGACTGTACCATCATTTATTTTAAATCAATGTTTAAAATTAAATGGTAATCCTCAAGAGAGTGAAGACTCTTCAGTTACCAGTCCTTCCAATTCAAAATCATTCTTTCATGTTTCTATTTAATACTCAATGCAGGGTTTGAAATTAATTAAAAGATATCCTTTCTCTAATCTTTTGATTATTAGCTTCAAAGTTGTTTTTTTTTTCCTCTTTGCTTTCTATTTTTTCTTTTTTCTTTTTTCTCCAAATAAAATTATAATAACTTCATCTTTAAGCGGTAGTATTTGGTTTGCATGGTCAGGTTTTGGTACTGGCAGGACTACAGGGGTAGCTACAGGGCTTCTGTGAGAAGCTGCCAGAAGGTTCCCCTGTATTTGATGGGGCTAATGCCAGCTGGCTCCAAGACCAACCTGCTGCTGGCCAAAGCCGAGCCCGTCAGCAACGCTGGTTGTGCCTCTGGATTTAAGGAGAGGGGAAAGTCACTGTGCAGCAGCATTCAGAGAAGAGGGGAGTGAGAATATATCAGAATAACAGATCTACACACACCAAGTTTAGTAAAGTGTCGGATTTATCGATTCCGATATTCTGGTGGTTTAGAGTCTTTTTTGCCCTCCTGGATGTTTCGGGGCAGACGCATGAAAGAGACAGAGGCTTCAGACTTCAGTTTCTCCAAGGTCTATCACTTTGTTTATTATTCCTTATCTCATAGTTCTCTCTGTGCCCAGCGAGGTCTGTCTTAAACCCCCGCCATAGCACCATTGACCGTCCCCCGGNAGAAGGGGACAAGGTGCTCCAGGTGCCAGAGCAGTGTTTCTCCTGCAGTGTCTGCTGGGGAGACCATGGTGAGTCAGGCATGTAGCCCTTGGAGGCTCATGGTGGAGTAGGAATCCCCATCTGCAGCCTGGGGAGGACTCCAGTTCCAGCACAGGTGGATGCCTAAAGGAAGCTATGACCCCATGGGAAGCCCATGCTGCAGCAGGATCCTGGTGAGGGAACCTGTGGCCCCATGGAGAGAAGAGGCCACACTGCAGCAGGTTTGCTTGTCCCCCATGGAGGACCCACACTGCAGCAATTTGCTCCTGAAGTACTGCACCCTGTGGAAAGGGATCTTTGCTGCAGATGTTCATGATGAACTGCAGCCTGTGGGAAAGATTCACATTGGAGAAGCCTGTGGAAAATTGCCTTCTGTGGGAGGGGCCCCACACTGGAGCAAGAGAAGAGCATGAGGAATCCTTCCTCCTCCTCAGAAGGAGCAGCAGAGACAATATAGGAGGAACTGACAACAGCTGCCATTCCCCATCCCCCTGTGCCAGCGAGGGAAGAGAAAGAGAACATGGGGGGTGAAAGTGAGCCTGGGGAGAAGGGAGAGGTGAGGGGACAGTGTTTATAAGACTTGGGTTTATTTTTCATAATCTTACTCTGATTTGCTAATTAATATATTAAACTCAGTTCCCTAAGATGAGTCCATTTTGGCCTTGATGGTAACTGGTGAGGGATCTCTCCTTGTCCTTATTTTGACACATGAGCCTTTTGTAGTATTTCCTCTCCCCTGTCCACTTCCCTGAAGAGAGGTGTGATAGAACAGCTTTGGTATGTATTTGGCATCTGGCCAGGGACAACCTACCAGAATAATATATTCTATTTGTTATTAAATGTACAAATTGCGTTATCTTCTGACCAATAATTGAAGGAAAAGAGTTTGGTGGGGGAAAATTATAGGTTCTTGCTTAAGAATAGTCACCAATAACTAGTCTATTTATGATGTTAATTGTAGTTTCCCTCTACCAAAATCAAATATAAGCAGAAACTGTTAAAAGGATGCCATGTTTAATGTCACTCAGTGACTTGTTTGGCTGCATCTTTTGACACAGGTTTGCCACATGATATCCAACAGCCATTTCACTTGTATAAGGTACCTTTTTCTCAAGGTCTTCAAACAAACTGAGTACTGCACTGTGGGGGAACCAGCCAGTCCCTCACAGTTTGCAGAGGTTGGGTCTGGGCTACATATGGAGGCAGGAAATCTGCACTACAAATGTTTGTCATCTATTCATGTTTTCATCTCCTATTAGCATCCTGACCCTTTCATAGCATGCTTGACCTGGTGTTTTGCTTCCATGAGTTACCTGAGGGAAATACAGGACTTCAGCAGCTTGAACCAGCAATACAATGCATTTCATCACCTTCACAGAAGATTTTGAAAAGAAAAGAAGAAATAAGATTCATGGCTGATGAAAATATATTCAAAATCAGTGGATCCATGAAACACAAAGTATGTTACGTCTGTGTTCTAGATAATTTCAGCTGTGACAGTTTCACAGGCTCTGGTCTGTAGAGAAATAGCCTTGAAGTACTAACAACCCCAAACTCAGCTTCATGCTGCCCCACTCTTATGCATTCATGAGGTCTCACTGTCATTCAAGGGGTCCACAAGGACACTCATCTTTGATTGCAGAAGTAGGGATTTACTGAATGTTGTCTGTACAGGATTAGTGAAAAATGCACCCCCTCTACTTAAATATGGATTTAAACCCTGCACCAGAACTCTCTACTGAGAAGAGAACTCCAACATGCAGGGCATCTTACTATAAGCTCAGCCTCTCATTTGGGTTTCCTAAAAATCGTGGGTCTTCCTAGACATGGCTACCTCTAAACAGCACTACAACTGGCAATGTGGACTGAGAAGTACAGATATTGGAAATCTTAATTCCAAAAACCTACTTTGAGCCTGCTCCTACGTTTTTGTGGGAGATGTAGCCAGCGTATATCTTTCTTTATAAAGACAAAGTGAGCAGAGAGCATGGCTGCAGGAATGCCTTATTTTCCAAAGGAAAGGGAGGAAAAAAACCATGCAAAAATAAGAGTCTGCTAATGAGGTCACACTTCACTCAGTGCAACAGGAAATACAATTTTCTGATACTTAAAGAAAATTGTTAATATAATAAGACTTTTATCAAAGATTAGTTTGAAATGGAAGTTGCTAATAAGAGGATAGAAAGTAACTAGAACAGTAAGGGAAACATATCGTAACAGCAACTTTCACATAATTTGAAGACTTTTGTTCTTTCATGTCACATTAGTGACTTTCATATACCTTTTTGCAATTTTCATATGGTATTAGTGGCATTTGTGTCTTAGGAGCAACTTTTCATATATGCTCTCCGAGAGACTTTTGGCATGTGCTGGCAGCTTTCATATTTTATTTAGGATTTTAACTTACTGTCAAATGTTCCACTCCACAAAGATGAAAAGGAAGTCATTGATGCTGCATTTCTTAAACTTCTTAATAATAAGGTAGATAACAATAGCTGCAGTTTGAGGAAAAGAAAATCCCACACCTTTGTTGCATTTTGGGGAGCAGCCTGTGTGGTCCCTGAAACCTGCAACTATGCAAATGGAACATTATATTTTATGGTTAATTAAAATTTCTCATAGGAAGGCAGCCCCTGAAGCTCTCCCCAAAAATAAACAGAAAAGAAATCAGAAAGTTGTTGGTTGTTTTTCTCCCTTGAGCAGACTATTCATCCCACTGTAAGACCATGGAGAGAATGAATGATGGAATATTTGACTGATGTAATTTATGGTGCTCCATATGACAGCCTATTTCAGAGTGCTTGAGGTTTTTACAGTCTCTGGTAGTGATACCTGCTGTTGAAACAAGAGATTACTCTCCTTGGACAGACAGTAATTTAATAGTACAACTGTGTAGCTAGCCACCTCCTACTGTATTTCACCACCCACTCCAGTCAGCTTTTGATAGATAGGCCTCAGCACTTGGAATATGAAGCACTATGTATCCTGCTTGCAGTCTTAGAAGATACATCAAGGATGAAAAACTGGAAAGAAAATAAATTAAAAAAAGTATTAACAAATTCAAGTAAGCACTGGTTCTCAGTTTTGTTGTTTTTACTGGAACTCTACACTGAAAGGATGAGGTGTCCACTCTATACTGGATGCTGCTAGCTTTTCAGGCATATGGTCAACACTGACAAAGTTTCTGGTCTTGGTTGTTTGTTTTCTTGGTTGTTTTTCTTGTTTTGAATATTTGACCACAAAATTATCTCAGTTCTCAATAAAGTTACATTTTAAGAATAAATCTAAAAATATAATTGTGCTTTTTCACTAATATATAAAATGCTGCTTACCCTGCATATAAAAGCAAAGTGAACAGGAATCTGTCAGGATAAAAAAAGGATTTTTTTCTGTCTCTGAGAGCCACAGTCCCAAACTGAAACTCTCAGACTTTGATGCACTCACAGGCACTCAGTGTGTCTCCCCTAGTGTATGTAGCGAGGGGGTCAGGGTCCTTACAGAAGAATGTAGAAAGGTTTTGCTAACAGGGCTGAAGGTATCAGCAGCACAGTGGGGTTTCCCTGCCTGTAGGTGGGGTGGATGAATGGGACTTGCATCATCTTTTCAGACACTGTGTCTGAGGATGAGGCCAGTGTCAGGCTGTATTTAAGGTGCTGGGCAGGGCCCTGCCAGGCTTAGGGAGCAGCTGTGTGTCAAGGAGTGTCAGATAACCTGGAGGTGCTTCCGATAGCTGTTCACCACTAGTTTGTCCATTTCTCCTCTTTTCCTTCTCTCCAGAGAGGCCCAGGGCTGAGCTCCTGCAAAAAATGTGTCAGTGGGAGCAGGAATAACCCTACTGGATCATTTGTCTCTTCCACTAAATGGGTTTCAAAGCCCGTAACCCCAAGTTACAAGGAAGATCATGGCACTGTTGGAGACATGCCATTGTACAGGTGAAAATCTTTGAATTAACCAGATAACAGAAAAAAAGAGGAGCCTCTGTAACTGCTGATGCAGCTATGACATGGCAAGGAAGATGTCTCTTGGTCTCTGTTGGAATAACCATCCCAAATGATTTAAAAAGCCTGAGGAGGTCTCTCACATATTGAGTCCAGCATTAGCTAAATGGTGACTTCCTAAATGTCCATCTCCTGCTTCCTGACCAGGGAAAGCTTTCACTGGGACAGCTAATTCATAATCATAATCCCCCAGCTTTCAGTCTGTACCCTGTTTACGAAGACCACCAGTTCTGAGCCTCATTTCTGAAAGCAAACCAGTTGTAAAGTGGAATGGTCATCTGCCCGATGTTCCACTGGTCCTGCCTCTGCTAATAGCAAATACACTTTTCTCGGGCTACTACTTCATGTTTGTTTTTCACTTCTTGAAACTACTTAATTCTAGCCTTTCCAGTCACATTACGGGGGGGGAAAAAAAAAAAAAAGCTTTTAGAATAGCCAGGGGAGTTCTCCCAGTGCAAATAGTTCCATGAATATTTATTCATGGTAGGATTTGCTTTGCTTTTTGTGAGCATTTCTGTGAATAAATTCTTACTCTAGATCTAACTAGATATTTGTGATTTAGCAAAAAAGCCATGTAAATCAATGGATTTTATTTGCAAGAGTCTATGTGAATCCTTCCTCTGCTTTCTATTTCCCCTCCTCCCATTTTAATTTTTTTTCTTGGCTCCATATTCAAAAGGAAAGGAACAAATATGCTTTTTCACCTCTTGCACACACACGTATCAGCAATTGATTAAGGATGGGACAGGTCAGAGTAAAAAAAAATCTTGGACAGCTGCCGGTATAATTTGCTACTAATAAGTAGGGGAAGGAACATCCAGCAACATTTATTCTCTGAGGATGCCGTCCAGCATCTGCCAATCACTTCTGCAAGGATCTGAGTGCTCGCAAGCCCCACTGAACTCAGGTGGGCTGAAGGGGTCCCAGGTGTGCTCGGCAGCTCGCAGAATCCATCCATCCTTCGGTGCAGGGCTGCAGGAGAAGAGCTCAGCTCTCAGCTGCAGCCACAGGGGAGGCTGTGCTATCAAACAATCCTCACTGAATAAAATCTGGGTTAAGTCTTCGGCCTTCTGCGGTCATGGTGCTGTGATGTCCTTACGCAGGGAACCGGCTTTAGGCTAAGCAGAGCACACCAGGCACCTAATCTTGGCACAAGGCAAACCAGGGGCTTTTCTTCCCAGCCTCCCTCTCTGCTTGTTAGAAGTGTGAACGTCCTCAGTGCTGCAGCCAGGTCTCCTGGAGCTGGCAAGTGTGCTGCAAGCTTTCTGCTAATAAAACCCCTGCTGCAACTCTCACTCCTTAGATCCTGTTTACAATCCCCCAAAAGGTTTTTTTTTCACTTTCCCTTGGTCCAACCAACCCATATTATGTCTGGTACTGCATCTCCCTGCGATTCTTTCTAGAAGCCTCGGTTTTCCATGCTGCCTTTTTGCCCTTTCCAGCCTGTATCATGCTTTTCATTACTGCTGTCCTCCCAGATGCCCTTGAACCCTCAGAAGATTTTTTAATTCATTTTTGCCTCACTAATCCACCACTCTTTTCACCTCCATGTAAACGTGGTCTTAAACACCTCCCCCTGAGGCCCTGACCTTGATTTCCAGGTTTCTAATCACTGTATTTCCTTTGTTTCTTTTACAGCTCTTAAAGAAACAAAATCCAGGCTGGAATGCTCTTTCTCCTGCCTTCAACTCTTCATCTTCTGCCTTCTGCCTGCAGTGAAGAACCCCAGGACTGTGTTGATGCTGTATTTTCACTATCAGATTCACTGTTACTTCAGGAGAGAACTAATAAAAGTGCAGATTTGAAACAATTTAAACTTGATCTATTTAATCACTGAATTCTGACATAGCCTTTTGGATTTGGACTATCCTGTTCAAAGAGTGTTCTCTGGAATACTCTCTAGCAATTTTAAGGGAGATCAAATGTCATTCTTTGAGAGCAATGTCCCTGCTACTGATTTTCACTTTGTATTTTAGGTCAACTCTATCCTCAAAAAGACTCTGCTTATTCACACAATTAATGGTTTTGAAAACTGAACCCTGTTTGTTAGCCACAGGGCAGGCTTGCTGCAGGCACCAGCAAAACAATAAATACCTTATATTTCCTGACCAGCAGCTCTTGAGTCTGACTTGACATGATAAACAGCACAGTCTAGATGGCAAGTCATATCTCCTAAATTTGTCCTGCCTAGACAAACAGATAACATTTGTGCTGGCTTTAGGTATTTTAAATTATTTTTTCTCTGTGCTTTCTTCTTTCATAGGATCCTTGGAGAGCAGGGATGGTTTTCACCTCACCTAGATGTCCTTGAGAGAGGATGCAAATTTGACTGGGCCAAATTCAGCATGGTAGTCCAACAAAAAAATTGTCTTGTGTGTGGCATCAAGATAGCACAGGTTTCTAAACACTAGGTCCCCTACTTTCATATTCTTAAATGGGATTTCAGGGTGAAATCTCACGACCCTCTACTCACGTCAGCACTTCTGATCAGCGTACAGGCCCCACAGGCTGGGTCTTAACTGCTGATTATAGGCAAGGATTGAGGCTGGGTATTAACTATGTGAAGTGACACCCAAGCAGGAATGAGAAAAATATTCAAGTGAATTCTATGAATATTTGTGGCATGTTATATTCCATGACAGCCATTTGAGCTCGGGAATGCTGTAATGGGCTGTGACGTGATGTCACTGACACTGCATTGGTTGTACCAGGGAAATACTACTCTGCTGGCCAGAGACATAAATGCAATGTTAAGAAATGCCTTTTGATCCTACCAACCTCCATTTATGGTGCTAGCAGTTTTCTCAAAATTCTCTATCCTGAAATTAATTTGAAATCCATTCTGTAATGGACTGTTCAGTGATAATTCCTAATGTTCTGAATAATATGCATTGACATCAGGTGTTGCTGCTTATAATTTTTATTATTATGGAAAAAATGCATATTAAAGGTTTGATTTCTTCTTTCTTGTTAATTCAAATACAGATAAATAAAATTTAGAAAATGTCCATAAATTTTAGAAACCACCCACCTATTCTACAAAAAAATTGAGCCTCTCAGATTATCTGCCAGTTATCCTTCCTTCTTTCTTTCCATCTCCTGTGATCTCTCCTGTGCCTGCTTTCTGCTACCAGCTCAGGCAAGACAGGAATGCCCAATAAAATACTTCTGTGGTGTTTGAAGCAATATGCCTTTAGAAGGTTCATGGTATCTGCACACCTTCAGCTTCTGAGACTTTCTAAATCTTGCTAGTACGTCTTGGTTCTCATTCCTGTGCTTGTTTTTAACCTCCCAAGTTTAAAGAGCAAAATATTTTTTTTTCTTTACTATTACAAGGACAAAGAAAACTGTATAAAATCCTCAACGAGCAGCTGCTCTGCAAGGACATTATGAGTGTCCATGGTACTGCTGCAGCACGAGCATCTGTCACTCAAGAAAATGTCATCTTGCCCAACCAAATCCCTTGTGCAATCAGAGTGGAGAAAGCACTTGTTTAGAAAGGTTTATGGGCTGACGTCTGTTTGAATGAGTAACATCTGGGCAAGGATGGGCAGGATGCACATTCCTGTTTGACCAAGCCACTGCATCTTAATAGCAAAAGGTGTTCTTTAACTGAGGAAAACCGAAACAAAGTCTTGAAACAAAATGTCACCACCACCACATTTTAAAATCACATTATTCTCTAAGTCTCAATTGGAAATAAATCCAACTTTCACAAAAAACCATCAATAATCTTTAGGCATCATGGATTATCATTTGCAATAAAACCACAGCAGATATTTGAGGCAAATATCATGTTATTTTTCTTGGACATGTTAATCACATCAGCTCTTCAGGGAAAAAACCCCTGCCTATTCAAAACAATAGCTTGCACAGAAATGGGAGCTGAACAAGGCTTTCATTTGTGTGGAAACAAAAACATTGGGTTCAGGAATTACTTTTGATATCTAGTTATCATGTGTACCTAACTGTCAGACTATAAGCACAAATATTATTAGATCATGTGAAAATTATGGGTGTTACAGAATGAAGATTTTTTAATTTTAAATGGCTTGAGAAAATCTCTCCAGTGCAAGTCTAATATTCATATAAATCTACTGATTTTACCATTGTAAATCAAATTTTACCTCCTTAAGTAGGACTAATCAGCACTAATTAAGGAAGTTTTCTTATTTTGCTTTCAAGTTTAAAGATACCTTTTCAATCCTTATTATATATACAGCAGTTTCTTTGCTAGCATGTGCCATCGTAGGTTAAAAAGTACTCAGCAGAGTGATTTGTCTGTTTCATATTTTGGCTTTGTTGTTGAAAATTTTTCATTTGCTTTTGCTTTGAAGTGCAGAGCAGCACCCTTTCACTCATCCACCTTTTTTTGAAGGTAAAATGTAAATCACAAGAATTTATTTTCTTTGCTAAAAAACATTTCTTCATGGAGTTTTTATCACCTTTAGATATAACTTTTTAAAAGATACAAATTAAATCAGACTTTTATCAGTTTTCCCAGAGGATTTTCACCTTCATTTACAGAGACGATGCTATGCTTTTCTCCATTCTTTCAAAGAATTAACAGAAAAATGGAAAATGAGGGTGAGACTGATTGATAGATCACTAGTTGGTGATTTAATAGATCTGTTGATGCTTCTATACTTGAAGATGTGTCAAGGTGGCATAGGTATACCTGGATATATGTACAGCACTCTCCACACACCACACATACAGATATAGAACATTTTGCCCCAAGAAACCTTTTACTTTAAAATAAACACCATACTTTTCACCAAAAGTTTCTGCAATTCCATGCTAAAGATTATGAGGTGCTTTTTCTGCAGAGCTCTGATCAGCAGATTTGATATATGGGTATAGATCAATTTTTTCTTATGGCAAATCTATATGTTATTCTACTTCTTCATTTGGTGCTATTTGCTGAGTGGCTGTTACTTGGGAGCAAAGGTCAGTATCTTGCTGTTGGAGCAGCCGAGTAATCTTTTACTCCTCATAAGGGTAGTCAGAGATATTAAATCACAGTTGACGTACCTGAAGCACAGCAACTTCATCCATATTTTATCTGCTGTAAATTTAATACCACAGCACTTTTTAGGGTGATGTATTTATTAACTGGCTGTGGATGAGCAGTACAGAAATTCAGTTTGTTCAGGAAAATAAAATGAAGACACTCTGACAAGTTTATGAAGTAAGCACAATAGCTATTTATTACTTTTTAAACATGCAGTGCACCTAAATGTTTTTAGCAGTGTTTGCCCAAATAAATGAATAAAGCTTCCCAAATCATCTCTGTTTACTTTTCTTTTGAATTTTAATAAAGTTTTTGCCTTATTTTAAAAAGCACATGCTAGCTTCCTTCATAATAAAATGCATTCTTTATGGAAATAAACAGAGCTAAGTGTTCAGATAAGCTGGAGAGGGGCATTGTGGGAAGAGAAACAAATCATTCACAGCATACTGTATATTAATCCCATCTTTTCAATTTTTGGTTCTAATTTATTTTGTTCTTTACATTCTACTACCACCAAAATAAATGAAGCCATGAATACAATAAGTTTTTAAATGCAAGTACCCGCCTTCTACTGGCTTCTATTGCATTTGAATAGCATTTATTATTTTTCTTCAGTGTTACTCTTTGTATTTCTCATGGTAAATAATTCACATGACTTTTTCTTTTCTTGTAACCAAGATATGCTTATGTTTTCATGCAATTGGAAAAAAAAATCATTCTAGATATTTTCATCCTTCATTAACCGTGACTTCCATTTTTTTATAACACAGAAAAGAAAGATATTTAGATGTTGAGAAGGCATGCTATACTGCCAAAAAAAGCCAACTGTGAACTTAATGTCTCTGTGTATAAAAGTTCTCATGATTTAATTCGTGATCACTGAAACCTGATGACAAACTCAGTCTGGAAATACTCAGGTTTTGCCTACAGCCACGCCAGAAACACGGCATGTTTGGTGTGTTGGGTTTGCAGACCACAGTTACATCAGAGGAATGGCACTGGCAGAACTCGAGATGCTCGAGAACTGTGTTCTCCAAGTGACAGAGGACTGTGTGTATTTGCTCCTCCAACTCCAAAGGGACATCCTCTGCAAATCAAATGTCTGGGGCTATATATGTGCTTTAGGTGTCACTTCTGAAGAGAAACATTCTGTTTTTCTAGTGTTGTTTATAAAAAGGATGAGTCAAATGGCTAAATGATGACAGCAGCTCTTTACAACTCTTTTTGCTGTGGTATTTGTTTTCTTGGGACAGTCCATGAAAAAATAGCTACACAACACTGTAGCTTCTCGTTCTTTACCTGCTGCATCATCAAAAATTTGATTATTCAGACTCTTGGAGATAAGAGACCGAACAACAAGTCCTGTCTCTTGAACCCTGTCCATGCTGAGGAAGGTAATTAGGCAAGTCCTTATTTGTGCCAAAAAGACAAGAACAGAAAGAGAAATCCACAGGAAGGGATGACTGAGACTGAACCTCCAATTTACCTCAAGAAGTCTGGACTACTTTTCATTTTTCTGCCTCTGGGTTTGTGCAGAAAAAGGTCTCATCTGCATTCCTTTATGGAGATGATATTGTTGGTCTCCATCCCTTTCACAGATCCTCACTGCAGGATCACCTCCCCTCTCTTGCTGTTCAGTGCTTACTGCAGTTTATTCCCCAAGGACCCTTATTATTAAATATAATCTCTCATTCAAACTTTCCTTTTTTCCTTTTATTTCAGGTTCTCTGACCCATTTACTCTGTTCATGCATCCTCCTTAAATTTCTCACAGAGTTTTTTTCTTGTCTGTGTCCAGAGTAGAATTTAGCAGCCTGCTGACAGCACACTGAGGCCAAAGGGAGAAAGCCCTTTGGTTTCAAGGGGCTTTGGATTATCAGCTAAACTTCCATGACCACTTGTCTTCTCTGTTGCAAAGCTCCACATGAGTATTATGCTACAGAAAGCAGCACAGCAGAGAAGCTGGGTGGCTCTGCAGGCTCAGAGAGGAAGGCTATAACCATATATTCATCTGCCAGTCAGAGAAGGGAAACCCTGGGGCAAAACTTGCACAAAATAAGCCCCATTATTCAGACTGCAAAGGAGGAAAACCAGAGGAATTCTGCATTCAGGACTGACATACCAGCAAAGAGTGCTGGCATGGAATAATACTACTACATAATAATAGCAATAATATTTGTACATAATTTATCATTATACACTACAAACTCAGCTCAAATCCCAGTACCATGCCATTCTCTTTCAGCTCCATATCCTCCTCCTGCTTTACTCTTTTTTATTGGCTTACATGTGCTGTGGAAATTAGTTTTATTCTAATTTGGAGCCTTTGAGGAAAGGCTGAAAAAGCATGTACTAGTCCATAGTCATTAAAAAACTCAAATGACAGTATTTCATCCTGCTTTTGAGGCTAAAATATTAGGCTTTGAAACATGAATCACACGGCTTAGTTGAGGCTGTGAAGAAGCTTAGGATCACAGCGTTAGTTAAAAATAAGCTTTAATACATAAAACTGAGGAAGAGGAAACATAGTGAATACCTCAGAAGTCAAAGCACAGCTATGGAGCAGCTCTGAGTTTGTGGATACTCTGCTGCTCTGTTCTTAACCCAGATACTGTTGGGAGCCACCAAAGGAGAAGGTGGAGAAGCTGGCATATTTTAGAGGGAGGTGATGGGTAGCATGTAAGGAAAACAGTGTGTAATAGATCATAAAGAATTAACTGTTTGCAGTGTCTTTCAGTTTGCAGAATAACAAATGATATATTGCTTCACAGTCTTTCACCTTTCCTTTTTAAAAATATTCTTTTTCTTTCCCGTGCCTTGTTAATTTCATATTGGCAAACAAAACTGAATGTTACAAAATATCCAAGCAGTCCATACTGAAGTGTCCCTTGCAGTGTCCTAAGCTGCCAGTTGCTCTGAATCTTCTATAGTTTAAATACAATCCAAAGCCAATTCCCACAGTGGCACATATCAGCTTACATATAGTGAAGAGAAAAAGAGGGTGAAAAACACATCTTCAATATTAGCTTAGCAAACCTTAGGAAAGGTGCTATCAACATTTCTTCTTACAGGACCAAGTCTCTTGTCTGCTCCAGACTGATCCTGGACTACCCATGGCTTGGATAAGTGAGTTTTTGTTAGGGTCATCCTGTCTCCTTTCCCTCTGAACAGGTCTGTCCCTTTTTCTTGCTATTGACCATAGCAGGAGCCATGCCAAAAGGCTATTATGAGTCTGCATAAGGGAAGGCCATGAAAACCACACTCTTGAGGACTGAATTTCAAAAGCTCAGTTAATTCCCCAGAGAGAGCCTAAGGTAAAACAATAATCATCACCTTGCTCCCCTCCCACCCGTTGGAGCACAAGTTCCTGATTATCTGGCTGGCTGCAGCGAGCAGAGGTTATGCTGCTGCTGCTGCTTCGACCTCCATCTCAGCCAGTGCCACTCAGCTCCTTATCAAAACAGCATGAAGCCACCTGATTCTAGGGCTGCATTTAAAAATAGTATCCATTTATCTTTTTCTTTCTTTTTAAAGCAAACTTCTGCAATATACATTGATATTTATAGCTTAGATCCAGGCAGTACAGTTGTAATTTAGGGAGAATACCTGAGGTGCAATACTGATCATTTCTGCAATAGGCAGCCCATTGTTCATGAAATTAAGGCACCAGAAAAATGGTAGCAAAAGAAGCATGTAAGTATCCAGCTTGCTGATCTCAACTCCATTTGCACTCCTCTGCTCTGAGTGAGTTCCTACAGGGAGGAGAAGGGGCTTAAAGGCATAGTCCTCAGACAATAGCACTCTCAGAATGGTTAATTATAGTACAAAGCCCTAAGAAACTTAAGTGGATTTTGCATGGCTTTATGGAAAGTGGAAACTATTCTCTTTACCATTTGCCAAACCACACACATATTATAGCATAACAGATAGAGTTTCAGGGCTTTCACAAAACCAGGTTACATATCAATTTAATTTATTTCACTTGGTGCGTGACACAAAAAGCCCTTGACCACATCCAACACACTCTATGTAGCAGACACCTGGTATGGTCACTGTAAATTTTTTCTTTGATGCCAGGTCATACTAAGTTTTTAATATCCACAACAGAAAGAGAAACAAAACCCTTTGTGAAAGTCTTTCCAACAGCACTCCTCAAGGGAAAACCTTCACCAGCCATGTGTCCAAACACCCTGCCACACAGAACAAGAGAGAAAATTACTATCTTGACCCACCAGCTCATATTTGTGTTCTTGCCAACCACTAAGGTTACGCCTGTGGTCTTTCATCCAAAGGGCAACCACAGAGGAGACTATAAGCTGGAGTGCTGTTTGCATCTTATTCTTTCTTTTTAGAGTAAAGTTGGTGACATGGTGAAAATTAGGGTTCTGAGCATTATGGTTTCAAGATTTACAGTGGAATGGAAGAGAGGGAAAAGAAGGTAATTCATAGAAACATAGTTTATGGACAGCCACAGTGTTTTAGGAAGGTCAGAGCTGCTGAGTAAACCATGCAGACTTCATTAATGAACAGCTAAAACTATTAAAGAGTCCCCTGTTTTCATCCAAGACATGCTACCTGAGACCTTATTTTAGCTTAGATATGTGTGCAACAGATGTATGTATGGATGGGGAAAATGTGGTGAAGAGACTTAAATCGCTATCCTGAAAAGAGTTACACATGCGCTTGGTTTCATAAAACTCCTCTTCTCTGGGCTTATTTAGCCTGTAAGAGGAAGGCTCAAAGGGAGACCTTGTTGCTCTCCACAGTTGCCTGAATGGAGGGTGTAGCCAGGTGGGGGTCAGACTCTTCTGTCAAGTGACAAATGACAGGATGAGAGTAAATGACTACAAGTTTCACAGGAAGGTTTAGATTGGATATTAGGAAATATTTCTTCCCTGAAAGGATTGAAACAGGTCACCTGAAGAAGTAGCTAGGTCACCATCTCTAGGGGTATTTAAAATATGTGCAGATGGGAACATGGCACTTGGGAACACGGCTTGGTGGTGGACTTGGCAGTGCCAGGTTAATGATTGGACCTGATGATCTCAAAGATCTTTTCCAACCTAAATGATTCTATGATTCTATAAATAATCCTATGGCAATATTTTAGTCAAAAGGGCTAGTTAGTGAATAAACTCTGCACATGAATCCTTTCGAGGCCATTGCTTAGTTGTGCAAGGGAGGAGATATCTGATGGGAGACAGCCAACAGGGAGTGCATAAGCTGGACCACAAAATTGATCCTTTAGGACATATGAGGTTCACTGAAAGCCTGGGCCCAATACTTAACAGTCTGTGGCAGAGTGTGAGTGCCCAAGGATTTGCTAACTAGATAGGCTTCTTATAGCTCCCAAAATAGACACAGGTTGCTGTACATGTAAATAGAACAGTTATTTTGGTTAAATAGAGCTTAACTGTTTCTGATACAGTCATTTATTTGTCAAGTCTGCTTTATGTTAATTTAATTATAAGAAAATTGAAAAGTGTGATACATAGCTAAGCCCTTAAGGCTGGTTAATCTATTTGGATTGTAACAAATATAATTTTTATTAGCTCAGCCTATTTGGATGGTAACGAGCCTAACCTTTCAGTAGACATTACAGACTCTGAATTATAGTCTATTTTATGTAAAACCAGCATTTAGTTCAACAAAAGAAAAGCTCTTTTTTTCTGTCATTGTGTTAAGGAGTTGCTGTATTAATGGGGATGTTGTAGGAACCCAGAAGTAAGGGTTCCCTCCTTTCTGAATGTGCATGGAAAAGTGCCTAGGTAAGTTGTAGGTCAATAGTAAATCAGAATCTGAAGACTTTTTTTTTTTTTTTCTGAAAATGATCATAAAGAAAAATATTGTTATGGACATGAAGAAAGAAAGCAACCAACCACTGTCCAAGTAAAATCTTTTCCTGGACAATTGGGAGAAAAGTAAATAAATCAAAATCCCTAGCCAAATGAAATCCATCTGAAATAAACAAACTAAACCAAGATAAACTGGCAAACAAATAATACAAATAGACATTGCCTTAATTTCTAGGAAAAAAAATTCCATGTTTGAAACTCACAAAATCATTTTAGATTGCTTCAGGCAAAAATGCCCTTATTCTTACTCAGGGTTTTCACATTCTATATAAAATGAAAAATGCCATGCAAAAGTTGAGGTTCTTATCACGCTACCATTGTGTAACTTCTGACTCCCTCATAGAAGTGGAAGTAGGGCTTTCTTTATGTTTCAGAACACTTATTGAAGCTCAGAAGTGTTGAAATTTTTTAAAAAAACCAAACCAAACCAAATAAACAAACAAAAAACCCACCATAAAACCCTCTCAGAATGTCCCAGTGGGGAAAAAACCCAACCCAACTTGTGAAACTTATGGAAGTGCATGTTTTCACTATAAGTTCTTTGTGAGACTTGGTTGGGATGTTATTCTGAACCTGAGCAGCTGTAGCCTAAACTGCTGTTCTTGTGAACCTGGTGTTGCCATGCTGATGTGGAGAGAGGGAATGTGCAAGAGGGTCATACACTTTTCATTTTTCCATATTTCAAGCATCTATACACAGATATTGCATTGTATAAAGAAAATACTGTTTCACACTCTTAAGCATTCTTTGCATTTCTTGTGACAAAGATAGCTATGGACTACATGAGTATTTCCAACTGGAACCAGAAAACTATCTTAGCAATACTGTGGAAAAATGTTAGACCCATTATTACTGAGGACAAAACTTTCCAAACGTGGTGTTTTTTTAGAGAAATTTTAAAAAATATTAACCAAAAACTAAATGAAAAATAGGTGTTATTACCAGTGCAGTTTTTGATAAGAGGGAGAGGAGCTCACATTTTTTATACGGAGTTCTGACTTTTCTTGTTCTGTATGCCACAGTGACAGGTGTAAGAAACCTGTACACAACTGTAAAAGAGAATAATTGACACCTGAAGTGATTTTTAAACTTTCTTAAATTTTGAAAATTTCAGGGGAATTTATGCCTCATTGGGATAACAGATAGCTTTCTAAATATGTGAATAATTTGAGTTTTCAAAAACTCTTTAAAAGGAATGTTCATTTAACTGAATTTTAAGGACAACAAAAACACAAGAATTAATTGAGGGTGAAACAGTAAACATCAGTGGACAGAAATGCTGTTATGTTTGAGCAGTTCTGATAACTGTATTTTTTATGAGAATAGTTATTTTTAAAAATGGATGACCCAGAAGGTGCAGATTTTAGAATGACAACCCTGATGTAAAAATGGTTTCTGCTGGGTTCCTCCTTAGGCTGTGGAAAGGATTCAGGAAGAGAAGGTGAAAATGATATTGAGATAGTGAAGAAAAGTGCTGGAAAGGATGTTCTGAGGTCAGATGTCAACAGCAGTGGAGAAGGAAAACCTTAAATCACAGACACAATGTATTTCCATCATTTATTTTTTTCTCAACAGCAGATTGGAAGAAATGCAACCCCATTTCCAAACAACATGACTTCAGTGATACCCCACATAACCAGTGCCCTCTCACCCTCTAGGTTCCAAGGGAAATAAAAAGCAGAAGAAACTATTGAAGTCTCTCCCCACACGTCATGAAGGTAACTTTGCAAAGAATCAACTTTCTCTGCCTATCTTATTTTAAAACAAGCTGCAGGCTCTGCTCAGGATACTACTCTGTGAAAAACTTATATTGTTTCAACCAAGGACAAAACAGTAGCACAAATTTTCAATCTGTGAATGGACTATACTTGTTTCTCCAGTCTTGTTCAGTACTTTTATGTCAGATTTGAGCTTTTTATTTTGGAAACATGATTTTTTTTAATGATAAACAGCAGAGCTTTGCAGTGGGGTATTATTTCTTGAAAATTTGGAGAAGGCTTCCCTGCTTCTTCTTTCTTCTTTTATTACATTACTTGTAGTATGAAATAGAGCCTTATTTATAATTCTATCGAAGTCATAAACAATGAGCTAAGTATGAAGTCTTTTAGTACAATAGGTGTGTCAAATCAATGAGACTCCATCAAAAATGTCTTACTCTGCCCTCCATAAAGACTCATGAAAAATTTCCATGGAATATCATGACCCAGTAAGCTCATATCCTACCTTACTATGAACAACTGTCTTACTTAAAATAATATTTACACATTTCTTTCTTTAGGTTGTATAACCCCTCTTTCTATCCCAAAGCACATATACGGTAAATGCAATGTATTCAGTACAGCTATATCACCTGTAATCCTACACACAAGCACTTATATTCCCAGTATTTTCACAAGACAATATTTAGCTACTCAGATTTTTAGAGGGTTTTATTTCTGTGATATCAACCCACTTAATATGGAACTGCCTCACCTCAGGAAGATTTTAGCAGTGTTGTTAATAAGAACAGGAATTCACTTAGCAAAGGAATTGTGCTGAAGCAGACAATTTATTAACACCAAAATTTTATCTATCAAACCAAATTATTACCTTGAGTTAAGGAAAGTTAATTCACAAGTTGTACATTCTGTGGCAGGCTACCTCTCTGCCCCTTGGAAGGTAGAGGACAAATTAGCCCTCTGCTTACACTTTGGTGTATTTGTATGTGTTATGGCCAAATAAGTTCTTTGCAATGATGTGAAACAAACTGCTATTGATACTCCAGGCAACCCTAAAATCCAAGATCTGAGACCACTGTTTGTCAGTGAATGTCAGCGTGGTGCTAAGCTCTCTATGTAGGCAGGATTTATAGTTTTATATTATGGCTCTGAGCCTCCAAATCTACCTGGTCTCTCTTCTCTGTGTGATTTCTGTTGAATAAACCATGCTGTTTGTGTGCCTACTGTGGGGGTAGGGTGGATGAGCAGTACTGTTTGCTGCTTGTCTCAGAAACTCTGCTGGAACAGGCTTTCTAATTAACATGTTCACAAAAGCTGGCTGCAGACATGTTGTCTAAGAATTATGGGTGGCTGATATACATTCATGAAAGAGAAAAACAGCTATTAAAAAGAATATTGACAAATATTCATGCATGTTTGAGTGCAGGCAAGTGGATTTCTTAATTAATAAACCTTGCTTAGTTTTCATTATTTCATTAGGGCCTTACAAAGGTCATAATGAAAGAATATGCTATGAAACCACAACCTGAAACTTTTCCTTGTATTTGGTTTTCTTTGTGCCTTGTTCCTTCAGGACACACTTACCCAAATCTTATCACTCTCTCTGTCATTATTTATCTTTATTTCTCATATATCTAAGTAAAATAATGAGCTGGCTTAACTATTGAGTCAGCAAAAATTTTGCACTTTCCCAGCTGGGTCAACACCTGCCACCAGGGTGAGGAATCTCAGGCAAACACTGCTAGAGGTAAAAAGAAACACTGTTGTGATGGTGATGTTGGAAAAAAATCTTATACTTTGGTTCACTGGTAGACTCCCCGCACAGAAAACTCCTCTTTTAGGTTCTTCATCTTTTGAGAAAATCTTCCTCTTTTGGGAATCCACTGTAGTACTTGGATGCTCAGATAAGAGGCACTAAAATGGATAATATATTATATATTATATAAATATTACTGTGATTGTTTTGTAACCTAGTAAGACATTTGTATTTCTGAAGGAGAAATAGCAGACATTTTTACACCCAGTGCCATTCACGCTTATTAAACAGGTCCCTCAGACCCTTTGGGTGTAATGAATGAAGGAGGACAGACAAGGAAATGAAAATTTGTGATATAAAAACATGATAATTTGGGCGTGTAAAGAAAAGACTTGTTTAATTGTACAGTCATGATGCTGACAAACATTATACATGTATCAAATGTCTAAAGGAAGAAGTCATAATAGTCCATATGATCAATAAAGCTCTTCAATGTCTAAACACAGCCTTTGAGGTACTGTTAAAGCAGGTGCCTGGAGATTCTACCTGCAATGATTGCTGCATTTATCTGTGTATTGCTCACTTACAGGTCATGCTGTAAAATATACAAGGTGGAGAATCACAAAAGGCTGTTTCATTGGATGATCCAACTGAGGCCATAATTTTTGGAGACCAACTATAGTTGATACCAGTCCTAAAACAGAGGTGCTTAGGTCAGGCAATGACCTGCATCGGTCAAAGGAGTGGCTGGTGAAGAGACAATTCTGATTTAGTTCTCACTGGGGCTCTTACACAACTGAGGTCAGAATTTGCAGCATCAAAAAACCTCAACACAAGCATGGCAGTGTCTTGGTGATTCCTACATTTGGCAAAAAGCCAAACAAATCAAGCACAAAGGAGCCTAATGATTTCTGTGTGTATCTTGATAAAAGGAACTGGCCTGTCACTTTCTAGGGACTGGAGGAAAAGTTGTTGCAGATATTGCAGTTCGTACAGGGTTGTCTTGGCAGTGTGTGTTGTGCACTCATTGTGGAGTAAAACAGTTCATCATTTCAAATGAAGACTTTCAGACCATCACTGATATCTCGTGGGGTTACAAGAAGGGAAAACCTCCTTTGCTGGGGTTGATGTAGACATTGTGGCAAACCCTATCAAAAGATGGCATGTAATGCTATATGGGACCTTGGAAACCAGCACATTGAGTTAAAGCCTCATGATTGCCACTTTAGTAACAAAAGTCTTGTGTCTAAATCTGCCAAAGAGGGCTAGATGACAGGAGGAAATCTCCCAGCTGTCACAAGCCTGAGAGATGGTGTGATAACCTGATATGTTAGACATAGAGATACTGAGAGCCTGTGCAACTTTCCCTGTTCTCTCAAGGAGTATTGGGAGGCATTCAGTGGAAAACAAATCAAAATCAAACCTCAGATTGCCAGAGCAAGTAGCTATCTGATCTCAGGAACTCCTGGTTCTAGTTTTTAGGCAATTTCTGAGCAGATAGGGTAATAGATCAGCTGAGCTGAATAAGCAGCTATGAAACACTGGGCCCTGGTGAGCTTACTCAGGCAATAGGGCTGATGCTAGGTAGGTATTTGATGAACTCAGCAGAGATTTTTTCAGTTTCAAAGTCAAGCAAAACAATTTCAGATGCATGTTTTGAAACAAGTGTACTCAGTGACGATGCCAGTGTCCTACAGCTGGGGCAAGATTCCCCAGTCACCATGATCTAAGGCTTGGCTCAGGTGACCATATTGACTATTACCCTTTCTAGCCCCAGATGTCAGATACTGATCTCTTCATATTGGCTAAAACTTTTAAAGTTACCATAGTCAGAAGAACTCTATCTTATTTAGCAGTGCTGGTGGTGAGACCTCAGCCCTCAGCAGGGGTGGGAAGCTGTTCTGCTCCCAGATGATGGCTCTTAGAAATGGAAATAATAAAGATTTGCCAAAACTGGGCATGGCACCCAAAGTGATTCTCACCAAAGTTATAAAAGCTATGTGAGGCATTTGTGGGAAGCATCAGAAAAAAGACCAAACCCAAACCAAAGACCTTATTGAAGTCCAGAGAAAGATGTGGGAGGGGAGAATCTTAGTAATGATCCCATAAACAGAAAGAACTGAAATGTATCAAGTTATATACTGAAGTTCTTCTTTTAGGAATTTAATATTTATATTCTTGAAATGCTACTCTGAAACTGAAAATTTTTGAAGATTCAGATGTTTGGAAGCTGTTATGAAGTTTGCTTGACCATATCCTTAAGACAGCTTGTGACATTTCCTCTGGAACGAAATCTAGGTGAAACAGATCTTCAGCGAGATGTTTGTGAGGAAAAGTACAAGATATCTGTGGGGAGGGGTTGAGGGCTTGTGTCAGTCATTTGAAGAAGAATGAAAACAGCCAGTGACAAAGCACTGGAAACAGTAATTTAAATAGGGATCAGAATATTATATTGGAAGAAATGAGTGAACTAAAAAAGAAGGGATGAGGTATAATTGTATAAATTGCCAAGTCATGTACTTGAGGACTAATAACAAGAATCTCTCTTATAGGCTGACAATTCATCATTTTGAAATGACAGGGGATGGAAATACATAGGATATATCAGTGAATCACAGATAACCTGTGAACCTCAGATTGATTTGGCTGTGAAGAGTACAAACCAAATTCCCAAACATATCATCTATTTTCAGGAGGTATCAAGAAGTAATAGTACTTCTCTACATTTGGGATTTCATCTAAAAATTCCACACAGTTTGATTCAATTATGCTCAACAAAGAAGAACATTTGAATATTCAGAGGAACAGAAACCATGCTTTTGACAGCAGACCTGAGACCTGCAGTGGCTTAGTCTTATAAGGTAAAGGCTACTATATATGGTTAAAATCATAAAGGAAAAATTCTTCTTAAGCAATGAGGAAGAGGACATTATATGCACAAAAAGAAAATTGGACATGATGGTCATGAATATATGGTATTAATAGGCTGCAAAACAAGAAGGCAGTTTCTAGCAGCCATAAGGAGACAAAGGTGGAGGAACGCTCTTAGAAGCCTATGATCCTCTGAGATGGAGGTATGCTCCTCATTCAAAGGTAGCTGGGGTACCTCTGTGTGCACTGCATTTTGCCATGGACTTCATTATATATATGGTAATTTAGAAGGGTTGTTTAAAAAAGACAATGAAACTAAATTTACTTTTAGAAAAAATATAAATTTAATTTCAAAACATGTCAAATGTTACATCAATTTTCAAAATTGGTCTTTGTTTTTCATAATAAATAGTTCAAACCTGCACTTCAAGTGTAAAGTTAATGGTAGGTACCAACAAACAGGTGTTGAGCTGCAGTCAGTACCTTTAGAAGACAAAGGAAACAAAATATATCACCAGCATTTTAATCTAGTGTGGTAATTTTTAATATGGTTTATCTCTGTGTGGAAACTGAAACTGGCCAATATGCACAGAAAATCTTAGGTAGACAAATGTTTCTGGGACATGTATACTTGAATACTTATGAAAAACTTGGGAATAGAAAAAAACTTCCCGGTCTCTATGCACCTGCATGTTTAGTGTGTGATTCCTTGACACAGGATATGGTGTTTCCTTTCAGCTGTACCACATAAGCAAAACAAGGAATACTAATAATAAAATAAACAGCAGATACAGTATAAAGTAGGTTTTTCTTTTTGGGACACTCATTTATACTAGATAATTTGCAATTAATACTTCATGAAAATTGCCTGTTTTGTATGCATGAGCAGACAAAAAGCTTCCTAAGAGCATCATTGTTTCCTTAACGAAAGATACAATGCCAGTGACATTATCAGTATTATACACTTGAACCACAGTTGGTGGAGACGACATCTTCTATAGTGTGCTGTCATGCATTTAGGACTAAATCTTATTGCAGCAAGTGGATATTTTGCCACTGTATTCAAAAGGATACAGATTTGGCCCTCATTACTTGCCTCCATTTCTCCATCTAATTAAAGCATTTGAATGCTGACAGGTCACTGGAATGAATGCCCAATTAATTACTGATTTGTTCATCATAGCCATATCCTGGATGCTGTGAGTTTATACCGTAGAAGCAAAATGATTTCTCTTTGGATATCAGCTGTGCTCTAAACAATCAGACATATTTTCATGGCACAAAGAAAAGCCCAAATACATGAATTTTAAAAAGTATGTTAAATTCGTACATTAAAAATGTATTGGGGATATCAGAAGATCTATTCCTGTTACATATGCCACATACATATAAGTGCTAAATTCAAGGTGCATATTGTACAGTAAGTTGACTTTCCTGCCAGTTAAATGAAAAAATATGCAAATTATAAAGCATGTCAGAGCACTAAAGAAACATCTGCTAACCAAAGTAAAAAGTAATGATAATGATGGTAAATAAGGAAAGACAAAAGTAAGTATTGTTTGAGATGAATTTTCACCCAGCTGTGTGTTATTATAAAGGAGTTATGAAAGAAGACTACTCTTTTAGATGACTATCTCAAACAGGTTCAGAAAGCAATTCTTAAATGTTGAAAGTCGTTCTTGTAACAATTGTTTTCTTCATTTGTGTTATTCAGAAGCTCTCTCATCAGGAAAACAGGCTGCTGGAAGGAAAAGCCATTTTTTGGAGTAGTTCAGCATTTTCAAATATGGCTTTGTTTTGTCAGGAGCAACTGCCACAACATAAACCAACAAGGACATTCTTTGCATTTCTTAGCCTTATCCCAAGGCTGTCCTCTTAGAGGTGTCCCCAACAATGCAAACAGGAAAGCTCTGAGGGCCCTGAAGCAATTGGAGGAGGTGCTCAGTATCACAGGCTCTGAGCAGCCAACATCCCCTATCACATGTCTCCCAAGGAGATGGGCAGATGACCTTGCAGATGAGGAGGAGAACAGCAAGGGTTCCCTGGAATTGTTTCAGTTACCTCAAATCTTTGAGTTTCACTGACTCAAATGAAATTCAAAATATACACCAGCCAGGTCAACAGAAACAACACTTCAGCTGGCATCATGACAGGCACAATTTACAACCATTTAGAAGTTTGGGTTGCAGGTTTATTTGTGTGGTGAATTGATGTTAAGATGCCTTTAGTTATTTATATGTGTGGTGATTGTGTTATTCTTGTTACACAATGTCAAGACCTTGACTAATGTGAGCAGTATGTGAGTGAATGCAATACTGACTTTGGTGGTTGTTTTACAGACTGGTGGTCAACAATCACCACTAAGAAGCAGAAATTAGATAAGCCACATGGCTAAATGATTAAAACATTCCAACTTCTACATTTCAGCATTAACTTCACATTCTTTGTGTGTTCGTAGCTTTTTTCACATCCTATAACAAGCTAACTGCCAGTAATGATATATTATCTATGGATGTGCACATTATCACCTTCTCATCTGCCCCCTCATATCCTTCCTTTTCTAGAAAGTTTAATTAGCATTTAGGAAAAACCTTGCTAAGGAATAAAAGCTATCTAAACTTTCTCTCTGTCAGCCTAGGAGGTCTTTCCCTTCATGTAAAAATATAACAGCCATTTAGTGCCATTCAAAATACATTTCCTGTTCTTCCACTCTCCATAATGTCCAAGTTGTAGAAGATTTTCTTGTCACATGACCACAGAATCATTGAGGTTAAAGAAAATTGAGGTTAGCTCAGTTGGTCAGAGCATGGTGATAATCATGTAGTAGTGTTTGTATGGGCCCTTCACTTGAGAGCTGGACTTGATGATCCCTGTAAATGTCTTACAAATGAGAATATTCTGTGATCTGGGGCTCATCTTATCTTACTATTCCTGCTCAAGCTAGGTCACCTACTTCAAGGATTGAGACTCTTGAGCAGCCTGTTTCAGTCCTCAGTCACTCTCACAGTAAAAAATTATTTCTGGATATTCAGACAGAGACTGCTTTGTTTCAGTTTGTGCCTGGTGCCTCTTGTTCTGCCAACAGGCACCACTAAAAAAGTTTGACTGCATCTTACTCAAACCCTCCCTTGGAGTATTTATATACATGGATGAGATCCCATCTGAGCCTTCTCTTCTTCAGATTGAACAGTCCCATCTCACCTTCTCCTCATATGAAAAGTGCTTCATCTCGACACTCTGGGTATGGTCTCACCGGCACTGATCACCTCCCCTGACTTGCTATAAACGTGGTACCTCATGCACCTTGGGATATCAAACACTTCATGACCCTGGTAGACATCACCTTTAGGTGAGCCTTGGCTTTCCTGACATCATCACTGCACACTCAAAGTTTATAAATTCCTCCTTCGTGTCCCATCCCTCTTTCCACCTCCTATATTCTACTCTTTTTTTAAACTGAAACTCAGTCATACACTCTCTGTTTAGCCAGTCTAGTCTCCTGATATCCCTACTTTTTCTGAGTAACATGATGATCCATAATTGTGATTGGAGTAGGTTGTATTCAAAACCTTGTCAGCTTCCCAGAGCTTCTTCACCCTTCAGAGGTGCTGCCCATGTGATCCCACGTAGCAGTTCCCTGAATGAGGTGCATTCCGATTTTCTGAGGAGCAGAGTCTGTGTTCTGCCACTCTCCTACCTTAGGATGTTGTGCTCCACAATTTCAAGGTCACCACAGTCTAAGCTGTTGTTGATCACCATGCCCTCAAGAAGTTCTTTGATGTGAAGACTACATCTAGCTGAGGTTTAAAAGACTCAGTCATGACCTGTGACTGGCATTAATACTTGTGACATTATATGTAAAAATCTTACATGCATAACAACAAACCAGTATTCTCAAAATTCCTGAGACCAGGCCCAGCCTCCTCACTGGAAGAAGAGTAGGGTCAGGCATGAAAATACCCTAATGCTAATACTACTGTAAATTCATCCCTGCCTTTATTCTCCTTTTTATTAAAAATAGACAGGAAAAATATGACATGAAAGAATTAAATGGGAAATTACTTGATTCATAAGATCATTTTGATTCTCTTAAACAGTTTCTTTCTTGCATGTACAGACTTAAGAAAAAAGTCTGGGGAAGTTAAGGAAAGTTTTTGCATCCACTGACATTCTAGTTGAAGTTGGAGTAAATCAGTATTATTTTGTGACCATTTTTTTTTCCTGACTAATTTCCTCCCTTCTCAGCAGGTGAAATCTACTGCCAGTTAGAGACTCACAGTCAGTTCAGCATCCATTCTGATGCAAACTGAAAAAGGCAAGTCTCTTGCTGGCTGGGGACAATGAAGTCATTAATCAAAATCACTCTACATCTCCACTGATGATGAAAGAAAAAAGTCTGGCTACTATCAGGGTGCAAACTAGAATCACTGGGCTAAGACTTCAGAAAAGGAGGTAATTCAGAACAAGTTCCAGGGAAAATGATAGGAGAAGCACATCTCCGAATTTCAGGATCCTGGGGCTGACCTTTGGATTTCATGGTAATTTAAACCAGCTTCAAGGCTACCTTGAGATATTGCTGATTCCTAAGAGCCACAAGAAGTCTTTCTGATAATGGTAGGCCATACCTGGGGCACAGAAACTTGTAGTAAGTTCCTCTCCAGTAGTCATACCATCCAAACATCTTTGAAGTGGAACTTGCAGTGAGGGAAAGGGAAAAAGCCATTACTACAGGATTTCTGTACATCAGAGAAATCCTCAAAGAGATGCCTAAGCTGACTTTAAGGCTGCTTTGTGCTGCTACTATTGCACAGAACAGGATGAATTCCCCCATGAATCTGTCTTATAAATATTCTGAGGAGATAATCTTGAATTCTTCAAAGTGTTTTAATGTGGAAATATTTTTAAAGGCATGTGAAATTCTACACACATGTTATTGGTCTAGTCCTGTCAGTCTGGGATTGGTCAATGGGAACTTACAGCTAAATACCTTTGGAAATTCCAGTGAGACCAATAGCTAGTGATCAACACTAAGTAACCAGGACTTTCTACAGAATATCCCTATCTGCAGCAGGAATCATCTGCATGCAAGTAGGATAGGGAAGAAAGAACCCTAATAAAGAGGTTTAGATGCATTACCCCTTCTTCTGTTGCTACCCCTCTGACTTATACCAATCTCCTTAATGGTTTTTGTGTAAGTCAAAACACCAATTTTTCTAGGTGAGCTTTTTTGTTATGTTTTCTATCTGGTGGCCTATTGTAAATAGGACACAGAGTAATAAAAGGCATACTGGACAATCTCACCAACTTTTGCAGAATTTTAGTTTCTTTTGATTAAACAAACAAACAAACAAACAGCTCTTCTCCAGATTTAACCCCCTGCCCCAGACTGGCAGGCTGCTGAGAAGTTATTTCTCCACTGTGTTAGCCCTGAAGAATGATGACAGTTTTAATGCCAAAACTATGAATTATTTCAGGGCAAGTTTCTTTAATGGGGGCTTGGGTAGGGGGTGAAATGGTCAAAATATATGGACTCTTTTACAATATTGCTGGAAGAAGGTCCTATCTATACTTTTCAGTCTGTATTCTGATTCATGTATAAATGGTTAATTCATAAAATGATATATGTCTTATCAAACAACAAAATAACATGCTCAGTTTGACAAGGCCAAAGGAAAAAAAATGACAAATATGTACATGAAACCAGGAGTCTTCTCCAAAAGGGCAGTAAATTCTCAACGGATTACTCCTTAGCAGAGCTATACCAAAACAAAAACAATGCATCAAATCCAGTCTTGGGGATGAGTCCTGGAATGCACTGATCTCACTGAAGCCACTGGGATATGCAAGGGCCCACTATCTCTTAAGATCCGGCCTTGAATTTCAAATCAAGTCTTTCATTTTACTCACAAGCACTAATGCCAAAAAACAAGCAAAAAGAAAATGATGTTTCTGTCCCTCAGGTTTTTCTTAAAGAGATTACCTCAGGCTTGACACTTTTATCCTTGGGATAGGACAACAGAGTCCGTAAGAAAAGTGAAATCTGAACCAAAATACTCAAGAAATTGAAAAAAACCATTATGAACACAATAGTTAAAGCAATTGCTAATGACACTGAAAATAGGCATGTGTAACGTGTGGCTAAATGACCACGTCTCCTCTATCCTTTAGATCAGAACTTTAATCTACACTTTATGGATCTCATCACAGGATTTAAGTAACCGAAAACACATATTGCTTCAAACTGGACCTCTCCTAATCTGCAGATTTTGATTTTTTTCACTCATTGATGATTTCGTAGAAACGTAGAGTGGCCTGGGTTAGAAGGGACTTTAAAGATCATCTAGGTCAGATTCCACACCTGGATGCCCCATTCCTGAAAGTGTTTGAAGCTAGGTTGGTTGGAGCTCTTAGCAACCTGGTCTAGTGAAAGGGATCCCTGTCTGTGGTAGGGGGATAGAACCAGATGATTTCTAAGGTCCCCTCCAACCCAGGCCATTTTGTGATTTCACCATTTGATATTGCTCTCATGTTTCCTCATGGCTGGGCTGTGACAACCTTTGGAAAGACATCAAACGGTATTAAGACAGATGAATTTTTTCTGGATACAGTAGACACATGCTAATATTTTAAAGAATTAATGCAGATTTGTAAATACATTTTTGACAGCTTTTTAGAGCTAAATTTTGAACATAACTTGCCCTGAAAGTTTCTGGTCACACTGCTAATGATCCTTTGATAGCAAGGATAAATGACCAATGTAGTCATACCTTTGCTTCCTAGTCATTTTTTGATCCACTAAAAGGCTAATCTCTCATTACCAGGTTATTAAGATTGTTTAAAACATTTTCATAGAGTGACTTTACCAAAATCCATCTGAAAGACTACATACATGGTGTCAGAAAAAAACCCTTCAACACAATATTTCATTAACTACTATAAATAAATTCATTGTTTTAGAGAGACAGGTCACCAGTAACTCTTAATTGGAAAAAAATACCCATAACAAATATAGAGATCATGGGCTTGTCATAATGTAAGCTTATAAAATCTTATCTTTCTGTCTTATGAAGTTTTCCTTTTCTACATTCAGTGAGGGCATCCTAGTCATCATTGTTTGCATCATCAGGCACAAGTAGAGGGGGTCTTCCTTGCACCAGCTTGATGAAAGCTGTGCAAGTCCTCTGTGCTACACTTCGTGACTTCTGCTCCAAAACAGTGGGCAACATCATGTGACTAGACAGTGCTGGTATGTTTATATGAGGCTTCAGAGCTGAACACTCATAAATTCACATGCCAGTAAATTGGCAACAATAAATCTGACCTTCCTGAGCCAGGGAGCTATAAATTTTGTAAAAAGACAATAGGAAGCTTCACTGCAGTTGATTGCAAGAACACAGAGATTATCTTTGGTTTTTTCTGTCTGTAAGTGCAGGAAATGCTGAGTTGTTAGCTCATTTAAGGAGACCTGAATGTAAGGTAAGTCGATTGGTGGGTGATATATGAGATGAGTGAATGGGAAGAACTGAGAGTCAAGAATAGATAGGTGATATTTTTGTTCTTAATTTCTGTGTATAATTTTGGGACCAAACTAGAAAAACAATACAAGCATACCACTTATTCCCTTTATTATTTTCCTTCCGACTTTTTTAACGCAATTAATATAAAAACATAACAGTGTATTTAAAAAGTTTCTAAGCTACCAAAAAAGTACAAAGAGAGAAGTAATTACTTGTATCACAATAAATAATCCACAACAAACAGCAATAACAAAACCAAAACACACACACACCTGCACAGTACTCAACAGGTATGGTCTTGATAGGATGTAGGCTATTAATTTGAGCATTTTATGGGACAAAACTCAAAGCTCTGCCACTGCTGTTAATCTGCCCTAGTGTGTCTTCCCAGCTGTGCCTTACTGTGTCACAGGATTTCTTCAGGGTGAAGTGCATGTCTAGGGCCAGTGGCCAAGCTGGTCATGCCTGCAGTGGCCACTGCTGGGATGCCTTTATCATTCACAGTGTGCACAGCACTAAAGTCCCATTTCTGTAACAAATGTAAGCTGAGTTCTCCTGTCTAAACCTCAGGGTCATTAGCAGGTATGGGATGGCTGGCACATGACATTTAGCTCTTTTTTCTGTCTTCCTCCATCTTGTGACTAAGTAGGGAATAGACAGTGAAGTGCATCAATATTGAGCTCAAAGGAAGCGGGAAAAAGTGTGATAATTTCCCAGCACCCAATTGCCAAAAGCAGGCTCATATTAACATGCCTACCTCATAGAGGCTGTTGCAGATTTGTAAGTCATTGAACTGCTCCATGGAGGAGATTTGATGACCTCCATGTGCTCTCTCAGCAGAAGTGAGCAAGGTGGTGTCAGCAGTTGACAAGGCCCAAAGGATGACAAGCAACTTTCTCTCTACCTCTCTATGGGTGTTTCTTTCCTCTTGCTGTCCCTGCACCTGGGAAAATGAGGTGAAAAAGTACATGTTCCAAAGCACAGCAATCCCAAAATAGCTCTGCAGCCTATATCACTAAAGAGAATGGAGTAACTCACAAGAATTATACTTTATAAACCAACCAACCCTCCATTGTCTGTCTTGAAGTATTGTGTACAGTCTGCATCAATACACAATGCTGAATCACAAGTGGCTAAGGAAGTATAAGGTTTTGGAGCCTAGAACAAGCAAATGAGAACCTGTTTATGCTGGTGGAAATCTTCTGAGTATTTTAAAAACAAAACTCATTTCCATGACTGAAAATGAAAGAACAAGAACTAAAAAGGAGATAAAGCTATTAAAATTGTGGCTCACTCATGACTTCACTCTTTTTCCATCTTACCACTGAAATTTGTAGGTAAATCCTACTGTGATTGTCATTCTCTTTAAAGAAATACATTTAAATATAAAACACATATACATAGGACAAATTACAATTATCAAGACCTAGGAATAGAATATAATCAATTGACATTTTCTAGGGTTGGTTGGCAGACTCCTAATGTTAATTCTAGGTGTTGATTTATGATGCTGGAATTTAATCTTATCGTGAGATAGGATTGCAGTCACTAGAGATGAAGAAAACTTATTCATTTATTTCACTGACAGATAAAGTTCAGCAGCTAAGGACAACAAGAAAAATATATGCTGAATCTTTTTAGGTTTCCCAGCTTATATTCCTTTTTTTTTTTTGCATTACATCCTATTGCATTTTCTGTTTTTATCTGGTTATTTTCTGCCAATATTCTCAGTTATTTTGGTTACTAAAATTGACATGAAAGAGAGAGTGAGAAATGGGAGATATTTCAAAACATAATCCTCATGATGTATGCATTTAAAAAAAAAGAGACGTCATTTCATATAGTCCTTTTTGATAGACAAAATTAAGGATGATGAAGAAGAAGGATAATTGCCATGGGAGGGCAAAAGCATGAACACATATCTCAGATATTGTGGGCCCTGCTTGAGTACCTCATCAGTAGATTGGCTGGACAGAAAATCCATCTCATTGCTTTGTCTTTTGCCCATCTGTAGAGTTCCTCTAGAGGCAGAGCTGCTGTCTGTCACTCCCTTATGGACAGACATGATCAATGCTTTATCCTCTAGTAGTTTCTTGCACAGTGGAGGAACTGATGTGGCTGACTCTGGTTAAACTATACCTTCCTGATTTTCAGAGTTTTAATAGAAATAGTAGATGTCTTTTTCCTCCTTAGAAATACATTTGATTTATTATGCTTGATGGGCATTTATTTCAACACAAAGAGAATGAGTGGACTACTTTATGTAGTTTAACATAATTAATAGAAGATACTATAATGACTAAGGCAAACAAGATTTTAGTCAGTGAACTGAAACACAGGAAAATTCTTGAGAACTCAAAGCATACAGATTGTGTGTATCAAACTTTTTTTAGAGCATTTTCCCTGTCCAATTGTTCAAAATGATGACTAGCAAGTAGTTTACACTGGCTATGAAAAAACACAATTTTTTTTTCAAAAAAATCAGGATTTTTCTACCTCTGCTTCCTGAAATTGTCATTAAAAGTTATAATTTTTAAATGACAGGGAAGTACTGAAAACTTTTTGCTTGAAAATTGCAAATTATTACATTCATAGGAATACCAAAGTAACCTTAATTTATTGGGCTAAAACTTCATTTAATCAAGTGTCATTTTCCTTAAAGTGATCTGACCTCACCTGCATGTATTACTGGAGAAAAGTTTAGATGTAGAACAATCCTTTCAAGACCATAAAATGAAAAAAGTGAGATTTAACAATGCCTAAAACTCTAAAGGATTTACCATCCATTAATTTCTCTAACATCACTTTAGATTTTTTTTTTTGTTTTCCATCCTCAGTGAACTCCACTATTTCATTCAGTGAGAAAAAAACCAGTACTTTTCTCATCTATTTTATACTTGGCATTTAATATTTTCAATGAGTGACCACTTGTTCTCCAGTTATAAAAACCAATATTCTCATTTTCCAAATGGACTTCTAGATGTCGGTCATATCCCCACACTGCTAAAGAATTTCAGAGTATAGGGTCCTTCCTCATTTAGAAACTACCCCACCCTACTAATCTTTCTCAATTTTCTCTTCTCTCACAGTTTTTCCATAAATTGCCTATAATCAAGGAAATTTCCTGTAAGCTAAACCGCACATAATACTAAGGATAAGATTTGTTTGTCTTTCTGGCTTCTTCTTGTCATTGAGTTAATATTTGCTGAGAAACACCTCCAACTCCAACATATGTTTGCTGAGTGGTAGCAGCTAGCTTAGTCTGCATCATGTATACACTCCCATGTAGCCATTTACTGAACTTCATTTACTATTGACATGTGAGTATTTTTCTGAAATACTCTATCATTAGTATTAGTTTTGAGTGTCTTGAATTACTTTGTCTCACGCATACATTTTGTCACCTGACTATTTGCACTCTGTTTGAGGTCATTAATTAACACACTGGACAACACTTATGCCAAGGGCACAGAGAATCCTGCTGTTAATAGCTTTTCATTGTGAAAATCGACTCTCTATTCCTACCCGAGCTTTCTTTGCTTTTAACCAATTATTAATCCAAGAGATGGTCTTCCTTTTTACCCATGACAGCTTAATTTCTTCAGAAACCTCTTCTAAGGGACTTTGTTGAATGCTTTTTCAAAATGTAAGTACAGAGTCATTGGGTCACCATACTCCCCAGCCATTATGACTCCTCAAAGAACTTCCATTGATCTGTGAGAGTGGACTCCCTTGACAGAAGCTCAGTTGGTTCTTCCCCGTAATATATCATATTTATCTAGATATCTGTTATTTCTCTCCTTTGTTACAGTTTCTTTCATTTACCTGATATGGAAGTCAGACTCACTGTAGCTGTCCAAATCATTTGTGACACCTCTTTCAAAGCCTGAGAAGTCATTAACTGACTCCTACCTCCCTAGCACTGAAACTCACAAAGCAATGTCTCACATACACCTCAGCTGATAGCTCATTGCTTAATGACTGTGTTTCTTGAGGAATCTCAGGAGAATGTTGCTGAAGACTTCAGACTTCTTATCAAATTCCATAATAGCAACTCATTCCTGAGATCGAAATATTTGATAATTTTAGATGGCTCAAAATGGACCAATCTGGGTGCAGCAAGGCCTGAACTTTTGATATACTAAATAGTAGCCCTGGCAGTATGATATGTGACGAAGTCTAGTTTCTAGTTTTTAGTCTAAAAACATTTCTGTTGGAAATGACAGCTTCCACCCCACAGAGGACTGTAGTTGTCATTTTCACCTATTTACATTTAGTGAGCAAGAAGATTTCTTTTGGTATGGCTGTGGTACTGTATCATACAGATACATATGCAGGCATTTAGTTAATATGTCTTTTTTTGTTATTGGTGAGAAAGTAAGAAGAGAATGGTACAATACCCTCCCTTATATTTTCCTAAATATATTTGTTGTACTAGTAACGTTGTTTTTCAAGAGCATGTCTTTTTCAGTTTTTGCTAAACTCCTGTTTTGTTTACAGGATTTCCCAAATCAATGACTGCAAGCCTTTATTCCAGACTTCGAGGATACTAGAGGTAGATGTTGAATGCATGGAAAATATGTAGCTTCAAAATTCTGTATTTGCCTTAATAGCCTGCTTGGGAGAACAGAAAACAAAACCCTTATGGTGATCACCACAGAAGAACTGTAGAGGGGAAAGAGGATGGTTGGGAAAAGACAGAGGGCAAGAGTGAAAAATGACCACCACTTATCACAGGAAGCAAAATGAAAGATGAAAGGTGTTCAGCTAACAATATCTTTAATATATATTTGTTTACTGTTCAAAATCGGCTACATGTATATTTGCAGGGAACAATGCATTACAATATGAAAAATTAATATAAAACTACATTTAAATAACTAATGTGTTGGCACCAGAACTGATGCAGACCCAGGAGGAATGTGGTTCCCTTGTTAAAGTAAATTCATTAGCATAAGAAGCACAAATATGAAGGGAAGGAAGGGAGGAGGGTTCCCATGTTAATAAATATTTACTTCATGGTTCCTGAATGACAGGGAAGCTAGGAAGGAGAAAGTTCCAGTAAGCATTCTAACCCTAACTAGAAAATGAAATCAGAAGCTTGAACCTAAATTTTGAGTTCCCTTTTTTTCTTAGCATGAGTCATAAAATATAAATTCCCCCTAGTTTTGCCTGCAAAGTTTGATTATGCAAATAAATAGAATGGCTCCCACTATCCAGGCTTCCTTTGCCTACATTGAAGTCAGAATATGTACTTGTTTCTTCTGTATTTTTTTTCCACACTAAAAAGAAAGAAGTGGAAATATTGTTCTCAGTAATGCTACTGTATATTTTTATAGTACATCTTATTCTAAAAGGTCTCTTATGTTTTCTCTGAGAATATGAACCATTTCATCTGCTCCTAAAATACAGCTAGGTGTCAAACACATCCAACACTACACAACTCTGGGTAATATCAAACAATATTTTAAATTAAACAGGTAAGAAAGTGTGAGAGATGCAAGAGAATAAACTTTTTTCTTTTCAGCGACTGTTTGCAAATGGTTAACCACTTGATTTAAGGTCTCTGCCACTGGCATGCTATCACATATACTGACTAAAAGGAAAGACAGAGAAATGGGGCCCAAATAGAATCAAACCAAAAATATCATCTCTTTTTTGGAAGGATCCTCCATAGGACTGATCCAGCTATCTCCTGCTTCACTTAGGAGCTCTAAAGACAATATGCTCAAAGGTAGTTAGCTCCTTATTGCTCCTTATATTGCTGCAAGGAGGGGAAGCCTCATTAGTTACTTTCTTTAAAATGCCACTGCTGAAAAAATGAGTATGTATTAATGAGATTAGTTAAACTACACATTATCCTGGAAGAGGGCAGGGATTTGTTTTGCTTTGTGTAGCTGTTACAGGACACAGCACTCACATCTTGCTCCCATGTCATTAGGTTGGCAACTGCTGCCTTATGTAAGGAAGCATCTCCCCTCCACCAGAGAGAGATGATACACGTGTGGCACTACGGATTTGCACCCTTCCAGAGTCTTTGAGCACAGCCATGGCAGGTTTGTGTGAGCAGGCTGGAAGTAATGAGCCAAACTCATGCTTTATGGACTTTCCAGCATTCACTCTGTATAAACTTGCATGGTGTAAGTTAAGGGATGCCTTTTAGCCCTTGAGCTAACTGCTGTGAGGGAATTTAATAAAGTAACTTTAACAGGAAGTGGTAAAATACACTTTTGAGCTGAAAAGTAGAGAATTAGAAACATGGAAATGTGTGCAATCTGATTAGTGGCTCTGTGAGCTTCCACATGCGTGTTCAATAGAGAAATTGAAACTGTGTCTGCTTCTAAAATAAACATAAAACCCCTTCAAAGTACAACTCTAAGACAGATTTTCTCTTTTAATGCCTTTTACTTCACAACTCCAGTGGTGCCCAGCATCTGCTGTCTGTTTTTGCAGCCTACACTGACACAATAATATCCAAGACCAGTTTTTGCTATCCAAAGTTTCCTACCATATGGGAGTCAGCAGCCTTTTGAGACAGCTATAGCATCTGTCTTTGGAAACATGGCTGCCAGTGTTGGGACTCATAACCTCTTTGATGAAGATGGCCCTTGAGGTGTGCTGCAATGGTGCCTCATGCACCTACACACATTGAGAGGGATGTCTGGCTTGGTCACCTCTTAGGTGGGTTTGCCACTGGAAGAATAAAGCTCAGAATAAAACCATGGAGAAACTTTCAGATGCCACTACTGCAGTTGCAGGTAATATTTAAGCATTTTAAACAAGAGTGGGCTCCAACCCAAGTGCCCGTTCCCTGAAATCAGGGGCTTTGGCTTCCATGGGAAATACACACTTGGAAATACACACGGGCTGGGAGAGGTGGGTACCCAGCCACATAAACCTTGCCACAGACACACCAATTGTCAAACATGAGGAAGGAAACCAAAGCAGATTCACAGATTAACCCTAATAAAGGAAAAAGGGTATTACATACACCAAGGGCAAGTCCTACTCAGGAATGTAGATATACTCCAGAAAAAAAGGCACCCGCATCTTTAAATAACTGTGAGAGGTAGATAAAGAGCTGGAGCTGTGCCAAGGTAAAAGTTGTAAAACTGGATTGATTTTTGCTACAGCTTGCTAAGGGCTCCCTAGAGCAAGGATGCAGTGCTCAAATATAATAACTGATAGCCCAAAAAAAAATTTCTGATAAGTGTGCAAATGTAACACAGAGCCTTGTCTAAGACGAAGCAAGCTTTTGTGTCCCAGCTAACCTGAATACTGAGGTGACCCAGATTTGCTGTTCTCTTCCTGATTGCAGTCACATCCTTCAGCAGGAAAGAAAATGGGCCTGGGCTTTGAACAGGGTATTTTGCCAAATGTAGTTGTGGAAAAGTAATTACTCAAAAGCCAGACCAGTGCATACGTAGGGGGAGGGCTCTGGGGGAGGAGGGAATTCACATTCATTAATAGCACCCCAGCAATCCCTAAGGGAAGAGGAGTTAGTGCTAATCTAACCTCTTTTCAGCCTTCACCTTAGAATGGTGACCACCTCAAGCTCTGTGTATGTATGTATAAATTGCTTAAGATTCAATTGAACACATTAAGTTTTAAAAAGGATTTAAGTGAAAATTTTCAATAGCTTCTGAAAGGGGATAATTTATTAACTCTGAGTAAATTAAAATCTCAAGCAGGGGTAAAGACTTTAGAGATTACTTTAACACATTTTATATGCTTTCAACAGAAGTGTTGCTTTAAATGGCCCAAAAATCAGCTAATTTTGTCCTATTTAGTAAATTACCTCCTAAGGCTGTAATGTTACAGATTACAATTGCTAGAAAAAGTTGTGCCTTATCAAATAGGAATAAACTGCATTTTTTCAGGTTTAAACATATTTTTTTTCTGTGTTCATAATTCAGGCTGGTAAAATGCTGTGTTAAAATAATGCCAAGAAGGGAGTGTATCTTTTACATTCTTGTTAGGTCAGTTGATAGTGCAACAGAATGTCATGGCTACATCTCCCATATACCATACTAGCAATTTAGAGTCTATTTTGTCTTTGAGATCAGACATATGATCAAATTACTCTGGTTAACTGTCTCAATAAATGCCTGTGCAAATGCTCTTAGCCCATGGCACACTGAGAGTAATTTGGCTTAGGTTAGCCCCTTTTCACTGTGGGCTAACGTATGTCACATTATCTTGTATTTGTAGTGGACAGTTACCGCAGCCTTGTTGATGTGCAATAACATGCTGTGCTGAGCCCATTTGATTATGGCTGAGTCTTGAATTTGTCTATGAAACCACTGGTTTCCAGGTTTAAGGTCTCTTTGGGGAGGATGGCAGGAAAAACATTGGCTCTGAACAAAAGCTGTGCACATCCATCCTTTACACAGTCAACAGGCTGCCTTTCAAGTCATTTCCTTTATGGCAAGAAATCACATTGCCTGCTCAGCAGAGGAGCTGGCTTGGTTTTAGGCAGCTCTATAGCTATCAGCAGCTGGGAAGCCAATAACTACATTTCAAAACCAGAAATCATTTTACATAGGGAAAAGTTTAGAATTACAGTTCTTGCAAACCACAGAAGTCAGCTGTTCCATACATCACTGCCTTAAGGTTGTTTCTGCTGCTTGTGAGTATTTTTGTAGTAGTAAATTTTACAGTGAAAGAAGTGGGATTGGAACTTGATAGTTCATTTTGGGAAGGTTGATTGGTCTCTGAAAGGATTTTTTTTCCTGGGCCACCTGCTAGTCTTTAATCTGCTCCAGGGAAGGATTTGGGAAATAGAGATTTGGGAGTTGGTGGTGGGGAGATGCTGGAACTAGCCAGTCCAACTCAAAAGAAAAGCACGAGAATGAGTGTCACTCTGTGCCAGTTTGCCTTCCTGTGGATGTTTTTCTTCTTTTCCTCTTTCCCATACCTAAATCTTGTCCATCTCTATGTTTTGTGGTGTGTTGGGATTGACCTGGCTGCAGTAGAAGAAGAAGAGCTCAGCTGAGGGCTGTGGGAATACCCTTTGAAGTTGTGGTGAGCCATAAACTCACTCCCAAGATTCCACTGGTTGCTCTATGCAGATTGTTACCAGAAAGTTCTCAGTTCCTCCCTATTACTAGTGGCTGCTTTTTGCTGCAGTAATTTTAATATTCCTAATTCTCCTTCCCCATTGGACCCTTGCCTCAACTCCACCTTAATTCCTCCCTATGTTATTGTAGAGATGGCCATGACATTCAGAATGCTTCAATAAAACTTCAGAGGGCTTCAAGCATCAGCACCCTCTTATCCAAAAGTCTTTCACACTTTTTCCCATGTAGCTTCCCATGGGCAGCTACACTCAGCTCTGGCTCCTTCTCTCTTCCATCTGCAGCTCCAGCTCACTGCTTCCTGTCCCTGGCACAGCCACCTGGTCCTGTCTGTCCCTCATACAGTGGCTCACCTGATCTGTCCCTTGCCCCACCTCCTGTCCCTTCCTCCTCACAGCACGGCCAGCAGACTCCAAGTGACTCTCTACCAACCAACTCACTCTTTATCACACCCAGAGCTGGGAGGGCAAGGCTGTTCCCACTCTTTGGTGATTAACACAGCTGCAACACATCAGGGGCAAGTTTGCCTTTAGCATTGTCTGTCTTCCCACATCCCTATACTTAAATGTGTAAATACGTCTGCTCCACTCTGGACCCTGGTCTTTTCTAGTCTGTCCCTTGTACTGTGCACGCTGTCCTGTTTGTTGTTTTTCCATTATTACAGTTCTGTTACCAGATAAGTGGATCAGACTTGTCTCTCTGACCAAAGTCACCAGTAGCTGATTGTCCTGACAAGGTGGCAGCTGATCCAATTATTCGGGCCAGGACCGGGAGGCCGCAGTTGTGGTTTTACGTTCTTTGGCAGCCTGGCTCTTGCTTTTGGGCAAAGGTTAGTCGCTGTCTTCAGTTCTCACACACTGATAAATCCTGGAATGCATTGTGGACTTTCAACCCCATAAAATCAAGATTGAAAGAAAGTAGTGGCCACATTAAAATCAGTAAATATAAAGAGATACTAGAACATACTTGACTGTATATTATAGAAGACATGAACATTTAAGACCCAACACCCTAATATTGGAGACTTAGAGACTGAGTTTGCAGAATGCTTACAAGATTCTGTCATTTGTTTTTGCTGAATTTACTCTCCAATTCTAGCTAGGATTTAACTGCATTAATACAAATTTAAAACTCAACCTTTAAAATTATTCACTGACCACTTTTCACACTTGTTTTATGAAATAGTCAAAATATTTTTCACTCCTCCTCTTAAAATTTTTTGGATCTGTAAATAGAAACATTTATTTTTATATTCTATCAACTATTAGAAGGCTTCAGGCTGGAACACATATTGTGCACTGACTACAAAAAATACTGAAGCACAAAAGTGTCAAATAAACCTACTGTTTCAAGAGACAGAGTCTACGATTTATGTGCTGTCGTGCAAGAATTTTTCTTATGATCATGGTCACTAGGAATGTGTCTGACTAGCAAAAGAGAAAGGGAGAAATCTCATCGGTTTCAGTGGGATCAAGGTTTCAACCGATTTGCTTCTTCCTATAAATGAAATCTTACAAGGATTTCTAATGTTTTGCTTTAAGCACATTCAAAGCTGATGGAAGTTTGTCTTTCAGTATTTTTTCCCAGATGTTTGTGTGTCTAACAATATCTCTAAATAGGTGCTACTTTAATAACTCACACAGTTTTGGTTTTGTGCAAGTAGAATCTAATTTTAGAAAACCCTTAGATAACTTAGAGTGAAAGATTCACCAAGTAAGTTGTGCTTTATAAATCTTCCTGTCTAGATGGATGAATTAAATAATACAATATTCTAGTTTTATTTTTACTTACTCAGAGGTTGAGACTACCACAAAAATCAAATGGATATTTTTAAGAACAATGACATAAACCCCATCTAATAGCAATATTTTGATTTTTTTTTTTTTTTCCTGCTTACTGAAGGCACATAGCATATGAGCTTTTTCTAGATGACCTGATTCTCAAATACCGAACACTGAGGACTGGAAAGCAAGGCAAGAGCTAAAGATAAATATATTTTTTAAAAATCTGCATTTATTTGAGCTATGGATGAATAAAATATAGGGCACATAAAAGTGACAGTATCTTCTAGGCTAGTAGATTGCACAATCTGGACTTTCACAGCTACAGTATTTTCTCATGCATGTGCTACACTAAGAATACTAAAATTACCTAGATTTAAAAGGTGATGTTGACAGAGTATCTAAGTAATGATGAAATACTCAGATACACATAAATGACATCTTCCAACAAACCGTTTTGAAATTAAGTGCAAAAGCTTTCGTTCTCTACTTGCATTGATATAAATCAGAGGAAATTTTGGGGGTGAAAGCTTAACTATATAGATACCTACAGTAAAATTGAAGAGAGGGTGTTGAAAATCTTGATTTGATAGAGCCTTAAAGTCATGGGTGCAGTCACAAAGCTATGTTTATTCACTTTTCTCTTCAAGAAATTATTAATAAAGATGCAGATATACAGGCTGCAGAAGTCTCTTGAATTCTTTCTATTGATGTCCTCTCTGATGGAGACTGTGAAAATCTAAAATTTGTGTTTCTTCATTAAAACAGACAAAGCCATGTCCAGATAAAGTCCATCAGAGTTTGTCTATGCTGATGTATTAAGAACGGCAGGAATCAGTTCAGACATAAGAATTTTGATCTCTGTCATGCTGATTTTCCCATTATTCCCTGTTTTCAGACATATTTTCAGCAGACTTTGTACCATCAGACAATGCTATCATGCTAAACTCTATGGCCTGCCATGTGTGGTCACTTCCATGGTATAACAGTAACCAGTCTTCTTGGCTCCAGCACAATCCTCTGTGATGTCAGACTCTTTGAACTGAAATAAAGAGAAGTTTTAGGGTCATGAAGACATTGTATGGAGTCTAGAGGAGAGCCAGGATCAAGAGCTATTGCTTCACAGGCCCCACCTGCTCTAGACAGGATAGTCTGAAGCAATGTGAAAGCCAGTCAGTCAATGCCACACAGACTACTGCCTACTGTTCCTAAGGGAGGATATTTTCTATCTGTTTTCAGATTTTTAACTAAAATAAAGACTAATTTGGTGGGCTGGAAAGTTAATGCAAATCACGGGAAAAGTATATGTTCTGACTCTTTTAGCTTTATTTTAATACAGTTCCACTTCCTGTAAAACACAAGATAAATGGCATTTAGATGGTAAAAAAGATGAGCTGGTTTGTCATTACTGTAAGAAAGCTGTAAAACAGTTATGCCTGAGAGAAAAAGGAGCATTCAGAAATGGGTCAGGGTCCAGCTGAATGTAATGGTGTTTTGGAGCCATGTTCTTCACTAAACTTGCCCTTCCTACTTTTTTTTACAGAAGTTCTGATGCACATGGCATATCAGTGTAGTTATATGCACAGTCACACTAATTCACGTTAGCTAACAAGCATGATGCAATTTGTGTATTTTTAATGCAGAGTGCTTCCAATAACCATAATTAATGACATTGTCTTCAGTACAAGAGACTAAGGCTCCTCCTGTACTGTGTTACTTATGCCAAGGGCTAGATTTCATCTCACTTGACTTTAGCTGTTAAGTTTAAGCCATTCACCACAGTCTTCCTTTGTAGTCACTGGAGAGAGAGAGAGACATCTCCAAAGGGTGGTTCCTTCCACCTCTCTTCAATACCTGTGTATGGATGGGGTGAATCACCTTCTAGAGGTGCCTATCTCTCTCCATGTCTACAGATGGAGTCAAGCTGACTTTAAATTACAGATATCCAACAGAGATTTCTAACTCATAGACAGTGAAAGTGAAATGAATCCCACCTTCAGCATACTGTACTTTAAGTAGTTCTCTGCTTGGTGTAAAGAGGATTGAAAGAAGATTTCTCTAAGTGCAAGCATGATTTTGTTGCTGCTGCTAGGAGTGCTTTGCTTTCTGCTTTTGCCTCCCTGAGATGCTGACAGCTCTGATGTTAATAATGGAGCACCAGTCGGGCTTCAGCGATTTGCAGAAAAAAGGCAAGTTATGTAATTTTTTTGAGGTAATAGCTGCAGTCGGAAAGAATTGGCCTGAAACTGTCTGAAGCTGAGAGAATCTTCCATGTTAAATGGTTTAATTTCAGGATATTATAACCATGACTTGAATAAAAGAAAAAAATTGAACCTATTTCATGTGCTGTATTAAGTATCTGCATTTGTTCCTAATATTCTTAATTATGTCAATTTGAAAATTTTAGCACATCATTTTAAAGTGTGAATTTAGGGAGAAAATTTGGCAATCTACTACTGCAAATTCATACTTTAGTTGGAAAAAGCAGCCCACATACCCTTGTGTGGTGATAACATTTCATGAATTAGACAAAGAATTTTTGATGTTGTTAGATAGAATGGCTGCATGATCTAACACTTGATGCTCCCCCAGCACTTATCCATGGCCTGGATTCATGCTTCCTTTACCTCCTAAACTGCACAAGTCTGTATACATGAAAGAAAAAAAAAAAAAGGCAAAAAAAGCAAAAAAGCAGTCTCATGTGAGAAATTACTTCAGAAATAGGAGAAAACTGGTCTTGAAAGAAAAGACTCTTCATGAGGTTGCCAAGACTTGTAATTTAATCATGCATTTTGCAACAATTGGTATTTTTAGTGTCTTAGCTTCAAAAATCCTGTTATTACCTGATAATCACTGTTTTTATTAAAGAAAAGGAAAAACATTCCTAATGGTATTGACTGCAGAGGAAAGTTCAAAAAATATGAGCTGTAAAATCTTAAATCAAGAAGGTGGAAAGTGAAAAGGAGCAATTAATGTAACACTTTATAATTTTTGGAGGCTCAATTTGATTTCTTTTCCCCCTCAACTAAAGTACAGATTTCCCATAGGATTTTCTTTTCAGGATCACAGTTGTTGATGAGGTTGAAATGAGAGATGGGGCTGTGTGATAAATTCATGCTTACCCAAGGTGTCAAACTAAATGCCACGCACCCCTCTAGGTTCAGATAATTTCTAAGGCAGGGATCTTGCAGGATGGATAAACCCAAAAGTGTTCCAGCCCATGGAAAGGGTGTTGGAATTAGATGGGTGGAAGGTCCCTTCCAATTCTGTAGTTCTATGATTTATATGGGGCTTGCTCCATTTTAAAACAAGGTCTTTGAATAAGAGTTTGCAGAAAACTAGAAGGGTAATCTGTCCTGAATTGGGGTGCTGCAAAGAGGCCAATGTCGTCCTAAAAGAAGAAAAACAAACCAAAGTTCTTCCTGAAAAATGAAATTATAAGGCACAAATCTAAATTTAAATCCTTAAGTGAAGTGCCTGAGGTAGGAGGTTAATTTCATAAGACTTCCTGTCTAATCCATAGAAGGGGTGAGACAGTCCTTTAAAACACCTTAGTGAAGTTTGTGCTTTGAACTGGATATTGAGAAAGCCTGCTCTCCTGAAGGCATCTTTCAGTGTCCACCACATCCTTCTTCCTGGAGGGTAATGTAGACCTCAGTGCTCCTTGTTCCATTAATTTCATGTGTCACTGGTGTTGGACATGTGATGGGAAAGGAGCAGGAAAATGAACAATCCCAAGATTGTCTGTGTGGATATGGCCATGCTATGCAATACTTTTTGCTCCAGAAGTCATTGAAGAAGGGCTTGCTTTAGGCAGATATTTGGAATTACAGAGTGTTAGGGGAAAGAGAAAGTTTGGAAAGCTTCGCTATTCTGAATTCATACTTCACATAGCATATATGAAGGAAAATACTAATGTTTAGACAAAATTCTTAACTGGCTGGTACCTTCATTTAGGGTTTTTGAATATGTACTATGCTGGATCTCAGCAATCAGCAATCAGCAATCAGCCAGGAATGGGAGGTGGAAACCTGCATTGCTCCAGCAAGACAGATGGCCCTCACTCTAGAGCCCTTGGTGGCTTGACCTGTGCTGGATGCCAGGTGTCCACTACTCTAGGTGCTCTATAACTCCCCTCCTCAACTGGGCAGGGAGAGAAAATATAATGAAAAGTTCATGAGTTGAGATAAGGAATGGAGAGAGATCACTCACTCATTATTATCAGAGGCAAAACAGACTTGACTTGGGGAAATTAACTGTGTTGGTCATCAATTAAAATCAGAGTAGGAATGAGAAGTAAAAACAAATCTTTGAAATATCTTCCTGACACCCCTCCCTCCTTCCGGGCTTAACTTTGTTCCCAATTCTCTACGTCCTCTTGCCCCACAGCTGTTCAGGGAGATGGGGAATAGGGATTAGGGTCAGTTCATGTTGTTTCTGTCACTGCTTCCTGCCCACAGAGAGGAGTTCTATCCCTGCTCCAGGATGAGATCCTTCCCACATGAGACAATTCCTCATGAACTACTCTAGTGTGGGTCCCTTTCCAGGGGGTGCAGTCCTTCAGGAACTTCAAACTGCTTCAGTGTGTGTTCCCCACAGAGTCACAAGTTCTACCAGGAAATCTGCCCATGAGTTACTCTCTCCACAAGTCTCCACTAGGAGCTTGCTCTGGTGTGGGCTTCCCATGGGGTCACAACCATCCAGCTGCTCCAGTGTGGATATCCTCCATGGGATCCTGGTGGATCTCTGCACCTCCATGGACCTCCAAGGACTGCAGGAGCACAGCTGCTTCCTCCCCTTCCTTCTGCACTGACTTTGGCATAGGAAAAATGTTGTCTCTCACATATTCTCACTCCAGTCTCCTCTGGCTGTAATTCCTTCTGCATAATAATTGTTTTTCCTTCTTAAATATCTTGTCACAGAGCCACTGCTGATGGGCTTGGCCTTGGCAAGTGGCTGGTTCATCTTGGAGACAGCTGGCATCAGCTCTCTCAGACATGAGGGGAGCTTCTGGAAGCACCTCAGAGGAGCCATCCCTGTAACTCCCTCAAGTACCAGAATCTTGCCATGCAAACCTAATGCAGAGCCACAAAAACCTGAATGCTCAGGAAGTTCACGAAACTCTGACCACTGCAATTTTGAAAGTAAGCAGGAATTGTGATCACTCATCTTCCTGAGAGATTTGTCATATTTTTCATAAAAAACACCTATTCAAGTTGCAATTATACTGCACTATAATGTAAATATATGTTCCTCTTTATTGCTGAACTTTGGCACTGGTGCTACTGTGTACGTTTAGTGCAGTCTATTCCATATCAGATTGTCTTTACTGCAGTGAGGGTCAGGCCTTGCTTTCTGCAAAACATAGTTTTGTTTTACCCAACAGATTATAGTTTAGAAACAACTGGGTAACTTCAGTGACTGCTGTTTTTAGATTAAGCAGTCCAAAATCTGTGCTTGATTGGAAAAGAAAGTTAAGGATTAACATGCTGTTTCTGCAAATCCATAATCAGAGCAGCTTTGTAGCAAATAGAAGATTAGGAAGCAAGCCATATCACATACAGCATGACCCAAAACAGATGCACCTGCAAGGTAAAGGACTGAGAGGATTCTGCTTAGTGAAATAATCACATCCCATTGACACATCCCATTTTGAGATGTGTCTAACTTGCCAGTTTTTCAATTTTCTCCTGAAATATCCAACCTTCTTTCCTTCCGTCTGTCCGTCCGTCCATCCATCCATCTGTCATTCCGTTCTTTCCTTCCTTCCCTTCCTTCCCTTCCTTCCCTTCCTTCCTCTCTCTCTCTCTCTCTCTCTCTCTCCCTCTCTTTCCTTCTGTCTCTCCCTCCCTAGGTAAAAATTTGCCTGACAATTTGTTTTGGAATGAGATCAGTTAGAAGGAGAATAGAAAGGATTCAGGTCACCAAACACATCTTTCTTATGAGGTTCCAGGCTGCTCAAGATATCTGGGCTGGCATACCGAACCCAGGGGATCCATTCCCTCTCTGGAGGCAGGCAAGGATGCCCTGTTCTGTCCAAACTGGCACAAAAACACTCAAAGTGTTTCTACCTGGAATTTTTCCAGTATAGCTACTCTTCCTTTAGACAACCTACAACACTATACCTTATTCTGGAATAATTTTCATGTGAGCTATCATCCTATATTGCCTGACACAGACAGCTTGGTTAACAACATAACCAATGTTTACCTCAAGACATTATTAAGAATCATTAACAATAGAAAGGAAAGGCTAATGGCCGTGTCTGTATGGAATTGTGTGCACCACTTTTTGAGAACAAAACTTGGGACTTTCTATGTGAAAATTTCATTGGTTTAACTAAGAACAGGATTAAAATCAATGTAGTTATAACAGCAAAGTAGGTAGTGCCAGCCCTTTTAATTCAATATAAGGCTGCCAGAGTTTGGTTTCACTTACACCGCATTCAAAGCAAACCAAAACAAGCTGTCTGTAACCCAACATTAATGTGTTTACACAGAATTTTGAAGGAATTAATGAAACTGATTTTAAATTGATTTAAATTAAAGCAATGCTAAAACTATGCACAAACAAGAGTTTAACTGGAAGATGATTTATTGAGTATGGATAATGAGCAAGCAATGGTGGTGGATATGAGAGAGAAAGAAATCAGGATCTGGACATAATGAAAAAACCAGGCAGTATTGTGCAATACCCAGATACATAAATAAAGGGAAGAATATTTTGATTGTATCTAGTTCCCTACATAATATAAGGTCCCAACATATAAATATGCAACACTAGATACACAAGCAGATGGCATAAATGTGGCAAAAAGGATGAAAGTTTAGAGTGGATACATGGGGAAATTGTCTAAACTAGAAGAAAGGGCTCATATCCTTAATGTCAAAGAAGCAAGAATGCCACTTGGAACAGTGCTGTAGAAACAGAGACAAGCAAATTCGGCAGACATGATCTTACCACCCTACAATTCTTTTCCTCTTAACTTCTCAAAGGTATTCATGTGCTAACATTGTGAAGGGGAAAAATAATGCAGAGAGATTTTTCCGGTATTATTTATGATTGCTTTTTTTTAGACAAGAACTGTTTTACTATCTAGAGTCTCTCAAAAAATGAAGATGTTCTCAGCACAAAATAAAAACTGGTCATGAAAAATATAAATGCTCTTTCAACTTGAGAAGAGAATCACTTCATAATTTACACTATCTCTACTTGAGAAGAGAAGAACTTCACTACTCATGAGTTATTGGTTTTCCCCTCTTCATTAAGCATTCCTTGTCTGTGTTTCTATCTATTTAGTGCATGTTCTTCACACTCCCTTGTCAATGCCCTTAGATACAAGGGATATATTTGAGACTTAGTGCACAAAGAACTTTCACTTCAATACACAGCAAATTAGAGGCACTGCACTAGCCTGTATATGTGCTGTACCAGAATATTAACCTCTAATGTGGGCTTATCCTACTTGGATAATCCTTTACCCACATTCCAACACTGTCTTCAAACATTTGCAAACCAGTTAATTTATCTCTTGGAGGGAGTGCTGTGCTGAATTTACCTGTAACGATGTATGTAAAAGAGGATACATTCAAATGAAACCTGAAGTGTTATTGTTGACAGGGAGCTGTCAAGTGATATGAATTGCATTCAGCATATACAGAAATGTGTTTGCCCTATAATGTTTTCTATGTCTCTAAACAAAGACAAAACTAGGTATAACTAGCCTGATACTGTTTAGTTATGTAACAGATTGAGGGTTTGGGTTTTAGTCACTGAAAATGTGATAAACAACATTGTGCATTAATGCAGAAAACAGATTGAGCTTTTTAATGGTACATCAAATAAGACTTTATTAGCATCTATTAGGTTCAACCCAAAGCCCGGGAAATAGCATTAATGAGCATCATATATCAGTCTGTCTGTTATTAGATAACATTATCCCTTAAAACTACCGAGTCATATAGTACTTTACACTTTTTACCTTTATCTGTAGAATTAGCTGCTCACATCCTCTCCTGTTACACTGGCCTTACTATTAGTAATAGTGAACCAATTTATAAACCCATTAGTGACACTTTTTCCCGAAGATAAAAACAGTCAAAATTATCTGGCAGCAATTAATCTTAATGGCTGTATGCAGTAAACAGCAATGGGCTAATTCCAGCTCTGTCAGCCCCATCAAACAATCCCACATTAGGCAGCTTTTCACTGATCCATTAAGCATATTCAGAACAACAACAAATTCAATGCTGAAGGCATATGCACTAAACATTACAACAGTGATCTTCTGAAGCCATCATTATCTCTTAAATAGTACTTCCCCCATGTATTATCATTATGCTGTACATTAGAAATACTTTGATTAAACTCCCTTAATTCATAACAGCCAGCTGCAGACCATTTATGCAGTTAATCTCAACACAACAGCTATTGAGGAAATATAACAAATGAAGGCTGTAAACTGGAAGTCATTACTATAAAAGATACTGGTTTCCTAGCCCTCGTAGTGCAAAGTGCATGGCAAGATTGTACTTTAGAATGACAGTAATGCAGACAGAAACATCTAAGGGCTTTCCACATGTCCTGCAACATACGCAGCAGGAGTTGCAGCTGTAAAGATGTGTGCAGGAGTGACCTGACAAACTGTCAGCATGAGTGGCAAAAACATTCAGGAGCCCCATGTTCAAAGGACCAAAATATCACATGAGACCCAGCCTGCAAAATGCAGCCTCTCCATGGCTTTGCTGACTTCATCTGGAGCACGCTGTAATTTGTCTCTCTGAAAGAATAACTCTCATTTCTTCCTCTATGAAGCTCCAGTTAGTAGCAATGACACTTTGAAAGACTACAGACCTTTAGTTTCCTTTCCTACAAGTAATAGCTGTTTGGAGAATTTTTATTAGACTGTTTTCTCTTTAAGGTATAATGGATATGGTGTGGCAAGAAAATTTGCATAAAGCTTTCCATGGTGATGTAAACAAAACAATATTATCAGGATGGGAAGGAAAACAGTAGCTAATTTATATTTCCACTCTGACCTGAAATTCACATGAGGTATTCTCATTTAATAACATGAAAATGTTAAATAGATAAAAGTTGATGGTATTTTCTTAAGTTTTCATCAAATGTACCCCATAAAAATATGTATTAGAAATTCACTCAGAGGGTTTCATGCTGCATTTTAAGGAAAAGGAGGAGGTAAATTTGTGCTAGTAATCTAGATTGTACCCTTTCTCAATTAAAAAAAAACAAACCAAGAAATCAGTGGGATTTGGATACAAAAAACACTTTCACAAATTCTTTACTTGTCAAGTGTAAAGAAACCATAAAAATATTAATGAATAAGGTCTATGTGTTTTACAGTTCTTCACTACATATAAATAGTTTATTTGATTTTAAAGATATAAACCACAGACATAGCGTCTACCTTGCAATGAAATGATCAAATAAATAAAACTTCCATTTGGCATGAACCTAGCTGCCGTTCTGATCTTAGTTCCAGTTCATAAGTCCAACTCACTTGAAGGTGGAATGCAAAACCTCTGCAGCACTTTCGGGACCTGCACTAAGGATCAGGCTAAGGCATGAAAGAGGCAACAACACCCTTTAGAGGGCCAGAAGAATCAACTTCCTGACATTTGGATAAAATCAAGGTGAAAAGTCTCACTACAAGTCCAGTTTCATACTTCCATTACTTTCTAAAGGTCATGCACTGCTGGAATATGTAAGGCTGTAGCTCTCCACCCATTTATGTGGGGAAGCAGACCTGCACACCATGGTCAGTGTTGTGTACTGCCTAAGTAGCCAACACACCTAAAGAGTGAATTTTGCAAAGACTAATCCATGCCAGACTTTTACAGACTATCCTAGTATTCTCCGTTTCAGAGGGAGAAGAATGGACTTGTGCTTCAGGTACAGATTTCAAACACAGACGCTTCTCTCACCGCCACACCAGCTTGCCTTATGATCTTAGGTAAGCCTGATTGCCCTTCTTTATAATGTTGATAAGGTGACTTTTCCATGTGGCAGAGCTGTTGCCAAGACAAATTGGTGATGTTTGTGTTTGATCCGAAAGTTGAACAGAAAAAATAACTTTTCATCATTTGCAATGAGGCATTCTAATTCTGGGCTACCAAGGCTGACTCTCATGATCAGAGTTATACAGGACTTTTAGCTGTCAGCAAGTCTGTTTATAACACAGATCTACTCTGGATTGTTGCAAAACCAGCACTGGCTCCCAGCAGGTCTGACCAGCTCCTAAGATGATGAAAATTAGCAGAAATGGCTGTGGCCCTCAAGAAGACAAGTGCTGAGCTTGTAGGAGCTCTATCCTTACCTGCATCCTTCACTGCTGTCACCATAGTAGGCAATCTGGTTTTTAGCAAGCAGCAATTAGTAGATAAGTTCCAGGCAATTGTTTCTCCATGTCAGTCTCATTCATGCTGTTCTGGAGGCTGGATACCAATATTTGGAAGTAGATGAAGTGAGCTTTATCTTTAGCCTATTTCATGTGATCTGGAGATAACCTAAAACAAGAACCTGAAAATTAAAAATGGTGCTTTAACCCAAAAGAAAGTGAAAGCTAAATAATTGCAACTTTTAAAATATTTTTTATACTGAAGCATTTCTAGGTGCAAGAGCTTCAGACAACAAGGAATATTAGACACCCTGCTGAAAATCAAGATCTCAACAGAGTCTGAGCACTTAGGAGCAAGGCATCCTCTGACTAAGTATTTCTAATAGTGAAAATTTTCAATTAGGTGCCTAAACACAGTTGAAACTCCCTACCGAACACAACCATCAATGTTTCAGATGTAATTCTTATGTTTCTTGTACATGAGCTACTAATTTGGGAAGAAATAACTTTTCCTAAACAGAAAAAGAGACTGACTCAACATCCTCTCTGGCAGTCAGAAAGATCTATGATATATGTGACAATTGTAATTTATAAAGTGTGCCTGAATCATTATATGCGACTATCTTTGTCCAGTTTCACATTTTGTTTCCCTTTCCAGTAGTACTTGTTTCTTTAAAACACTGGAAAGTGTCCTAAGCAACACATTTTCAACAATTTATTTCATTTTTTTCAAGATATCATGCACTTGGTTTTGAGCAAAACCAAGCAGGTAAGCACTAAACTTCAGAACAGAGAAGATTGTTCCACCCTTCTCTTCCAGAAAACAGAACAACAGAATTTGTCACCTTACAGAGAGCCCAACTCTGAGCAGTACTGGGTAATGGATGCAGATGATAATGACTACAGGCAAAAATGACAGATTATTCTTAGTTGCTACTTGCTCACCCCAGTAAAAAAAAATTCACTTACTTGCAGTTTTACCAGACAACACTACTTTTTTTTCCCCCTCTGGCTTCATATGGCTGATTTCAGAAGAATATATGGCTATGTATATATGTTTCAAATGCACTAACAGGGGAACTACTCTGCTTACTTTCCAAGGACCATTTACTAATCTTGAATTTAGCTAACCAAGCAGTGCAGCAGGGAGTTTATAAAGTTTCCCATAATTCTGCCTAACACACGATTCAAGCACAGAGCTCTTACTGTACCAGTAGAATTTGTGACTGAAGAGGAAATATACTTTGCTGAGCTGCTAGTAGGATATGGATTATGTTAATTGCAGAAGAATTTTATACATAGATTTTATTTCAAATTGTGGACATTGTCTCTTCTTATTTTGACAATGTGTGAACAGTCATATGTGAAACTAGCTGTATAATGTGTCCTAGTTTTTCACAAAGGGAACATAATATTGATGAAAACTACAAAATAGATTGGTCATGCTATGACATATTTTTCCTATTATTGCTATATTCCAAAGGGGTCAAATGTGATTTCCAAAACCAGGATATTATCCACTTTCCTGTAAGCTAACTTCAAGTCACTCAACAGTGGTAAGGAACTTTGAAAATATTGTATCGATTTTACTGATAAAATTCCCTGCTGAGTACCTAATTTGGGGCTGCAATGTATAAAAGTAGTCTGAACTATTAATAGAATTATTGTTAATAATGACACTAATTGACAGCAGAAGAGCAAGAGTTATAAGTTACAGGAGTTCATCTCTACTGAGGGACAACAGAGAAGTATATTTTTCAGGGTTTATTTTTTTCACTTATTTATTCAAGTTTGATTTTGCACCAATAGGAAATATAGAAAAAATTCTATTGTAAGAGTTAAGTGAGGCTCTGACAAAGAATCTGGGATTGTCCAGTTTTATGATTTTTTTCCCTAGTTTTTCAATCCTTTTATACATTTGGAAGAATTTCCACATAAAAGATGTTTCTCTTTCCTTCAGTGAGACTATTAATGTATGTAAATTTTAGCCAAGTCCAAGTATTTTATGTGCTGACAAAATGTTAGGAAATCAAGTCTAATGAGTAGTCAGACAGTGCACAAAAGTAACTCTAGAAATCATAGAAACCATACTGATTTATAGAGGACTGTGCTAAAGAGTGTAGGGTTTCCACCTCTAAGGAATCAGAATATATAAGCAATGAAATGGAAAAGTGGTTTTCAACCTTTTTGTATTTTGAGACAATCTAAAAATGTTTTTAGTGGAAAGGAATACCCTTGCAATACATTTAAACTTGCAGATGATAAAGTAGCTTTTTCAGGGACCACTGACAGGAAGCCCAAGGATGCCCAAGGGGTCACAGGCTATAAGCAAGAAATCACTGAAATTAATAATACCAAATTATCTACCCTGTTCTAGTTTTATTCCATAGGTTTGACATGTTGTCTTGAATCTGCCTTATTAATTATCTGGACTTACATTGCTATGCTTCTTATATATCTAGAAATGCTAAAAAATCCCAGAAAAGTAATTTTTTTTTTGAATTTCATTACATCTCATCTAAGAGAATTTGTATTTTATGAAGACAATAAAATGAAAAAACAATGATTCCATTCATATATAATGTGTCAGTAATTTATAACCAATTTATCAATGACCATGCAGCTGCATTCACTGTAATTAAAAAAAAAAAAGCTCATATAATGCTCACATAGTCTCTGAAAGCATAGCATCTTAATAAAGGAAGAGGAAGCCACCAGAGTAATTAGAAAGGTATATTGTAGTGCATATAATGGCAGAAGGATGTTTGTATTATAGTCCAACACATCATTAAGGATACAATTGTTATTTAATGTGGCACAATCATCTTTCTACTCTTCATGAAATCCACTTAAGTAATTACTTTTCTTAGCTCATTGGCTCTATGAACTGACAGTTTAGCAAAGTGCTATGTCTAAAGAAATACTGAATCTCCATTTTTATAACACCCTACCTTTTCAGCTTGACTGTTACTGCTTACTTGGACTGTTGCTGCTTACCTGAAATGGCCATTTTCTCATTTGAAAAACTGATGAGACATGAGGGAAGGAGGGGGGAAAACTGGAATGGGGAGGAGAGAGAGGAAAGAAATGCCAAAAGCTTACAGGGCTGTTTTAAAATATGTAAATATTAAATGAAAAGCCTCACTTCCTTTTTCTCGACAGTGTAAGTCTTTCCCCCAGTCTTATCTTCTAAACATATATACATAAACATGTCATATTAATTGCTTGTGCAATGCTTAATTGTTTTTATTTCAGTTAGCAGCAGAACAGTAACTCAGTAGTGCAGAACCTTGAGTTACTACTAAGTTGTTTTTAGGAGGAATAGTTTTACAAAGCACAGTTTTCAAGATTTAGGAGACTACCTTCTTTTGAAAGTTAGTGATGAACATTAAATAACATGATTTTTGCCTTATAATCTTCTTGCATTTATTAATGCAATAATGTAGGGGAGCAAACATCATTTATATACTCAAAGCTTATTTTTTTTCCATCATGCATATTTTAATAGAAAGTTCAAGATCATACAGGAGAGCAAGCCCAACATTTAGCCGACACAGCGCTGAACTGCAACACTTAAACTGCCCAATAGAATTCTTCTCCTTCTTTTCTTGCATTTTAAACTTCAAGCTCTCTTTCAAAGGAAGTTGTTGTCTTCATGTTTGCTAGCATTACAAGAAGGTAAGTCTGAAATACCTTTATCTTATTTGGTAGAACTATGTTTGATGCTCTTTGTTTGAATAGAAGTGTCAGCTGTATTTTACCTTATTATATAAAAAAGTTTCAGAATTTAATTAAGGGTCAAGTACCCGCTGTAGATAAATGCAACAGCTAGAGCATATTTCTGATCTCTCTGAAGACTGCAATCATGAAAATTATTATCATTGAGTAAAACTGGTCTCAATGATGGTGACTGGGAGATGGAATCTGTGTTAGTCAGCCATAATTTACATAATAATGGGTTCTGAGTTTTCATCAGCACCTTTTGTTTTTACAGTGCTTACTGCTACAGTAAATTGTCAAAATGTCATTCCTATCCAATCAGCCAGAAAATATCAACAGTAAACAAGGCACAAGAAGAAATTCTCTGGTTTAAAGTATGATGGAGGAAATAGTAAAACAGGACACTGGAACAGTTGTAGCAGTCTAATTCTGTTATTTTCAATAACACTGCTGAACAACTTATGAAAAATTACTTTTTAATAAAGCAGTGCCACAGAGGAGAGTGATGTCATTAAAAGAATCTTAGCAAACAGTTAGATAACTGGGTTTTTTATATTTATGCTTGCCATTACCTGTTTGTTTCCTCTTCCATGGGGCAATGTATTTCACTTCTCCAGTCAAAATAGGATTAGCTGGAAAATTATTACAGTTTGGGTAGCCTCAGATATACAAGTGCCCAAAAGCCACTTAATCAAGGAAAACACCGAGTCCTAATGAAAACGCTAGCCCAAATAAGTCTATTTTCTCTTTCTCTAACAAATATAAAAAGCGTGATAGTATTTAAGCTGAAATGAATTCAGTGTAACTTTCTGCCACCTTCTAAAATTCACGGAAGTGTGCAAGGAGAGGAGGAGCATGAATAAGTCACAGTGTAGTCTTTATAGCCATCGTACTTATATACTATATTGGAATTAAAAGATTCACATTGTGTTTGAAATAAAAATTAATAAAGTGGCATCCTGCCAAAGAGAACCAGAAGCCACCCTTGTGTGGAACTGAAATAACTTGGCTCAAGTAGTACTTAATTTATTTTCAGAAAATGACAAGTTGTATAAATGTATCTTTAAAACAGAGAGGTAAAAACTTTTAAAAAATTTCTTTGCATTGTGGTTCATAAGGTCAACACAGTCATCGCCTGCATATAAACAGAACAAAACCTGATAAAAGTTCCTCAAGGAGGGCTTCCAGCACTGGGTTCTTAAAAATCTTCAAAAGATGTGATCACATAGTTGAGTCACCACAGAAAAGACTCACAGTACCTTCTTTTGGAAATGAATAAGAGTTTTAAAATCTATTGAAATGGAGTGTTGACATAAGGAAATATTTTGTAGAGCTTTCAGATTTCTTTACCATTCACTTTATTTTACTTGGCTACTTTTAATTTTTTTTTTCCACTTCTTCTCTTTGAAAATCCTGCATTGTCCAAGCCCTTTCGATTAAGCAGCTTGCCTGAATGAAAGCACTGTGATGAGGTGGCGGTGCATCAATAAACAGGGTGCCTCTCAAAGCGGGACAGAATGCTGAGAAATAGGGCTGATCAGCAGTAATTACTCTGACACTTCATGCAGTACAGGGAATTAACTCCTAGGACTTTGGGCCAAATGGAGAAGTAGTAGTTGATGTTCCACATTGTGAATGCCTCAGTGCCTGAACCCATTACGAGTTTAAACGGAGATGGGAATTCAGGATATACAGGGCTTTTTTCTTTCCTTCCCCCCACTCCCAGCTAGGAATGTGAAGCAGAGTGCAGAAAATAGAAATAATTTGGGGTGCTAAGCAGGCTGCATTTCTGGTTTTTTGCTAAGGCCTTTGCATTAATTTTTCATTAAATCACAAATAATTCAATAAAGGGATGCCCATAACAAGCATATTTATGGGAATGCACCGATGGTATTGAGGAAGACACCCCATATGCCAAGTTAAGGAAGTAGAATTGCTCTAAGGCAGACCTGCAGAAACTAAGGTACACAAAAACACATAGCAGGAGGGGGGAAATACAGCTAAAAAGGCAACTAGTTAGCAGCTGCCACTATGACCTTTAACTGCATCCATGGTAACTGGGCTAAAGATGGAGTTCCATTTTATTATTCTCACACCCACAATGTTAAGCCTATGAATCCCATTGCAATTTAATGGCTGAAATCAGAAGGCAGATCTGTGTTCATTGGACCAGTGCCGACATCCTCTTAGCTAATGAGTGCAATAAACATTTTCATGCCAGGAAACCAATGCAAGTGGAAATATTATGCCATGCAGAAATCTATCCCCCAAACACAAAGAAATGGTCAGTAAAGCCAGTCCTTTATGTTCATCTGCATATACTGTAATTTTTCAGGGTTTAGACCACTTGTCTTTAAGCAGAAAGATATTTAACTCATATATTCTTTAATACTGTGCCATGCAATAGCATTCAATTTATATTAAGAATCGTGGGAAGAATTACATATTCCAGAGCTAATGACTATAGCTGCCTCCAATTATTTTCCTAAAGGAATGCTGTTTTCAAAAACTATTTTTGCTTTCATGCACCTAAAATATATTTCATCCATTTGCAGGCTGTGTTCAGTACCACCAGCTGAGCAAAAAACAGTAAACCAGCAAACTCTTTCAACAAGAAAGAAGGCTTTGTTCTAACTTTTGTTGCTGTTGTAATGTGACTCATAGAGTTTTTCTTAAGCATCAGTGACAACAATGTCATATCTTTGCCATGTGAGCTGAAAGCAAGACATACATCATCCTTATTTGGGCTGAAGAACCAGAGCAGCAACAACAGCGGTTAAAAGGATCAGTGCTGGATGTGACTTTGAAATCTCAAGCACTTCCACCTCTCAAATTCTGTGGTAACCTGTAAAGTCAAAAATGGGAGGTATGGAGTGGAGCTAAGAGCTGATTTGTAAAACTTTACCTGGGAAAAACAGAAGCAATGAGGAGTAGCCACAATTATTTTAAAAATCATAAATATAGCAATTTAGACACATCGAGCCATTGAGTCATTTATGTGTCTTACCTCCCAGCCTCCCCTAAAGAAGGAACATCATTCTAATAACAAAACAGACCAGGGTGAAGAAGAAAACTCTCAATGCATAAATGTGTGGCTGGGAAATGAAGGTCACCAAAATCTCCTTGAACTCTTGGGTAAACCCACCATATTTGCTTCCAAGTGGTGCAGTCAAAGACATAAAACTGCATTAGTACACTCATAAAAAGCGTTATGTGAAATATCCCTGCCTCTCACAGTCAACTTCCTCCTCTGTCTTAAAATACCCAGAATTTTATTTTTGTTATAATGTTAGCATGGCATAAGGAGAGAGGGCTTAATGACTTCCCTTGACAAGAACTGCATGTATTTTTTTTTCTTATGGAATTCTGCCAAATATCCTTTGTAATAAAAAGCTTGAACTATTTTGCTAACAGAAGCCGCTTGTTCTGGTAACTGTAAAGGTCAGACAGAAAATAATTTTGGTGTTTCTTATCTTTTAAAATAATGTCACTTTTTATCATTACGGTAACATTTTTGGACAACAAAGAAAAGAGAAAACAGTAGATGTGATACCCCAGACCACCAGGTACACTATTTCTTAAAAGATATTAGGTTAAAAAAGCTGTTAGCCAATTATACCAAAGACTGGAAATGTCACAAAAGCCAATGAAATCTCCCTGGTAACATTCAGAAATAATATGCTTTGGATCATACGGTATATTAAATGACAACTGTCAATTTAAAAAAGAAGTCCTCCAAAATCTTTGATGTATGACAATTTAGAAGTTGAAACACAATGTTCTTACCATTTAATATCTTTGAGATAAAAAGCTTTTGACATGTTAACTAATGTGAAGGAATAAGTGCTCTTCTCATTTCCTTAACACAGTACTGGACCGCCCTGTGTAGCTTTTTGTGATAAATGTCATAAGAAGCAGGTGGTATGTAACCATTTTAGTTAGTTAAGTGTATGCACTTATATTACATTACATAACAACAGAGAAAGGTGAGATTTTTCTATCCTAAATATTGTTCTTTGGTATCAGCAGTATTTATTTCAGTTAAAATGGGCATTTGAATAGACACTGATTGTCAATATTATTTAATCTACTCTTCTGTCTGGGACTGTAGTACAACAAGATTCAGAGGAAGCTGTCAGTGTCTGAATGTGCAGCCATTCGAGGATAAAAGGTCTTTGAACTGCATGTTAGTTGCCTTTTTATTGTTGTTTGTTTGTTTTCCTCACAAAATGGAAATCATCTCTAGGTTCAGGCACCCGGATTGGGTAGCTCCCAGGTAGCTGAGGAAATCTTTCTGGGGCAGTGCTGGGTGGCAATTCTGGGCAGGTCACTTCAGCCAGGCTCTCAAGGTCAATGACCCTGCAGGTTGCTTCCTCCTGCCCCAGGAAGTTCATCTCAGATGTTAATGCAGTGGGGCTCAAATCTATGTGCCATTGACAGGATCCCAACTGGACGTCTCTCATTTTAAGGATAATCTGAAGTTGAATCCTATCAGGTGTAAACTCCTCCTGCCACTGAAGAAATGCGGCTCAGTAATGACACTCAGATAATCCTGACCCTGGAGGAAAGGGACTATTAGAGAGCCTAAACCATAGGTGATCAAATAATACAAAAGTGCTTTTAGCAAAGACATTTAAGGTATGAATTTTGAGTTGTCTAAATTAACATCCTGTAAAAGGGGAGATTAGGTAGCTAAACAAATAGGAAGCTTCTAGGTATGTTGGCTGACCTTAATGAATTGTGAGTGTATGCTAATTGTTAGGCACAGTATGGATGTGGTTTTGTGGTCTGAAAAATACCATGTTGAAGCTCTACACTGCTTAGTCGTTGGCAGACTACGTTTGAAGGTGATTCAAAGACAGATCTGCACCCCCTAAAAAAGGAAAAGTCATAAGCGGTGTAGACTGATATCATTGGACTCTAGGGAAAAGGTTAGTTCCAGAGCCTCTTCTAATTACTGTTATGGACACAGGCCAGGAACACTGCTGAATATTGCCTCAGATCACCTCCAGATATTTCTCAATTATTTTGCTGAAGAGCAAACTACAAGTTAGCCATACCACAACTGGGAAGCTTTAAGAACAAAATCAGTAAGTCCTTATACTTCTGCTGTACTCACCAGGAAAAAAATGGAATAGCAGATGAAAGGATGGTAGCACAGTTGTGAAGAAGGTAATAAACATGATCTTCTGGGAAATCTTTGTGACCCCAAAAGCAGGAGCAAAAGACAGAGAACACTCTTGCTGAAACTTGGGCTGCACAATATGTTTGAAGATGAAGGTTTTGCTTTTGTGGACCGTGGGGCACTGGGCCCTCATTCTGCCAGGCCAGTGAGCTGCACTGGCAGAGGGGGCTCCAGCTCATGGGCAGGGGAGATACCATCTTTGATTGGAGTAGGTGGATGATACAGAATGACATCAATAACTGAAGACTTTGTGTTGACAAATGTGATATGGACCTAAGCTATGTATATCCCATTAGAGCCCATAAAGTGTGGAAAATTAATATAAGTGGCTGGTAGAACTGAGCAAAAATGTATGAAAAACACAGATATAAACAAGATGGCATTTTAAATTTTTGCCAAAGAGAATAATCTACATATATTGCAGAACTTTCAGAAAGTTGAAGAGGAAACATTGCTCAGTATGATATTGAAAGTGCAGACTTAAGAAACATTTCTGGTTTGAATCTGATAAAGAAAAATTGGACGTTTAGGTATGTTTTATGGATGATTGATATTTTGTTCTTTGGTAAGGGTTATATTTAATTTCAGGTAAATATGAACAGATGATTTCTTTCCTTTATATTTTCAGCACAAAACCCCCCAAACATTTTAAACAGCATTTGGATTTGCTTTTAATAGCCTTATATGTTTCTAGATACTTAGAAAATGTGGTGAAACATCAGAATTTATTCAGTAAAAATCTCCTTATCTCAGTGCTTACACCATTTTCTATGAGACAAGAGAACAGGAATCTTATTCCCATTCAAAAAGAGGAAGATTTAGGCTTGCTTTCCCCAGCTCACGAGTGATATATAAAAGTTAAAGAAAGCAGACTTCTTTATGGTTTGGGCATGATGTTTAAATTCTGACATACTTGGTTGACTTACAGCTGTTGATCTAGGTCATTCCAAATTCTGCAATACTTTTACGTGCATCAAAACTAATGTCTTTAGGTGACTTAACCATTCAAGGTAAAAACCATCAGGCCTGCTGGTATCATGTAAAGATAATGAAGAAGATTTCCCATTAGTAATCAAAAAGGATGTTGAACAATAAAAACAAGTGATTAACATTCTGAAATCCCCAGTACTGGATAACCACCACTTAAGAATTCCTATGAGCAGCTGGAGAAATGTTCAGCACATTGATGACAATTCTGAACTAGTCCTAACACATAATAAATGCTACAGAAGGTAATGAGACAATATTATTTGTCAGACCCCTTTCCCTGCTGCTACTCTTATGCAAAACATTGCAAAGCTAACACGGGATGTTTCTCCTCTGATTTCACAAGAACTAGTACAAGAGAAATAATTGCAAGCATTTTGTTAACAGTCCAGAAGTCAGAATGATACTACTCCTGGAAGAAGTTACGGATAAGTCAGTGGTAAAAACAAAAACAGTACACTGCTGAGGTAGAAAAGAATGCTTAGTAAACTAAGTTATTAGAAGTCTGATACTTTAGTACAACTTAATCCTTACTTACACTTTTAGAAGCGAGGATGGAAACCACAGAACAGAATGGCTGAAAAGATTGGATTGAATACAGAGGATTCATGCTAGATAAGAAACCAAACAATGTCTCAGAATGGGGCAATGTAGAAAATCTCCAACATGATTGCTAAATGGTCACTGAAGAGAGGAGAGCTGATCTTTCTGTTATTACTTGGGGAGGACAGTTCTGGAGCATTGCACCAACTCTGCAGTTCTCATTTTCAGAAAGACTTAATGAAGCTGCTGGAAAGGGTAGACAGGAAATACAGAAATGTTTCAAAAATGGGAAAAAATGCCTTCTGGTGAGAGATTTGGATCTTTCTGTTTATGAAGCAGAAGATTGAGAGGTGACTTGCTTATGGCATATATACCTTCTGAGGCAGAAAATAATGGATATGAAAGGACTCTGTAATCTAGTGGAGGAAGGCATAATAAGAACCAAAGGCTGGAGCCTGAAGCCAGATGAATTCAAATTGGAAATAAGGCACACACTTTTAATGCTGATAGCCATTAGCTATCAGAGCACATTATAGAGGGAAGTGGTGGATTTTCCATCTCCTGAGATCTTCAAATCAAGATTAGATAACTCTCAGGAAGATATACTTCAGCTGCAGAGAAACTATTTGGCTCAAGGTAGGGATAACTGTGTGAGAGATAAGTGCCTGTGATCAAGAAGAAAGTAGATTAGATGATCTAAGTGTTCCTCTTTGCTTCTTGCACTATGAAAATTTGAAAACCCGCAGTATGTAGCTGTGAGTTAATCTGAGTCTTCCACCCCAGATTTAGTCCAATCAGATTACTGGTGCATTGAAGCGAAATTCATACCCCATCCCTCACTCTTTTATATTCCTTTGCAGGGTTTACCCAGAGGGAAGTCAGATTTATTGCTGTTTGCTTTCCTTCAGTATGCTGCTAGGGCAATGCTGCTCTGTGTTGGAGAAATTATTGGAAAGGATCTGCAACCACTGTTTAGACTTTCATTCACGCTTCATTTCCAGAGGACCTCAAAAGAGATATCAATGTCTCTGGCATGTACTTCTAGGATCGTGGCAGGGCAACATGCAGAAAAGTTGTGTTGACCATAACACCTATTAACTTTATTAATTATATTACTTTGTGTTTGCAGTCTTCAGTCCCAAGCCACTGCAATTACTGGAAAATCCTTGTTTCACATGTGAGCAAAAGCATCAAAGGGAAGAGTTTTGTAATTTGTGGCATCCATAAATAGGTACAAAGAGATTGGAAAATCATTATGTTAAATTATATCCTTTATTATAGGTGGGGAAAAAAGACAGGAAAATATTTTGTCTGAACCTGGCCTCCTATATCAGACAACTGGGCTTGTATTTCAAAATACCACAGACTAGTGGTGACACTATCAAGAAAAGTAGGCAGTAAGTACTGCAGAATCTCAGTGTTTTGGTAATATGGCATGCATTTACTTATCTCAGATTTTGACTTGAAATTTCTGGCTTCAAACATGATTTTGTGATGGTGAGGGGAATAGGAAAAGGATGTGCAAGGCAATGTAGTTAGGAAAAAGATGAAGATAAAAAGGTTAGTTTAACAGGGAAAAAGGGGAGCAGAAAAAGGCATCATATATTTGGAAACAAATAAAATGATCAGATGAAATGATGGTGCAAAAGGACAAGTTTATGAATAACAGTTCCATGGACTCTTAAGGCATAAGTAATTTCATTTAACTTGAGCTGTCAATGTCTGAAGTTGTCACCATAGATTCCCTCTAATGCCAATGGAGAGAAAGAGATGCTTTTAAGACATGATTCAACTGACCTATTTTAGCCATCTACTTCAGGATGAGATGAATCATACCCTAAAAGTGCCCATTTCTCTCTATTGATTATGAAAAGAGTCCAGGGTGACAACTTCAGATGTAGACATCTCAGTTATAGATTTTTGTATTTCGTTGGATGAATCCCACTATTATAGCCTATAGATTCTGACATATCTTGACTTTTTTCCATAATTTCTTATTGAAAAAAAAATCTAATATGGAAAAATAGAGGAGATACACATACATTTGTATCGGGTGCAATTTACTGTAGAATGGATGGAAAATTGACATTATGTGTGTGAAATGTTGACATTTTGATGAAAAAAAATCAACCCCCAAAATATTTCACTTGAGAAAGAAAACATTTCTCTGGAAATACTGACAGCTGGCCTCATGTCAATGACAGGTCAATACTTCAGGCTCCCAACTTTCACTATAGGACACTGTTTCTGCTTGGTCTACATATTCCAGGATTCATCCTGATTCCTTCCATTGGTGATCCTGATCATGTTGTTTAGGATCATCATTCTGGTAACCCCTCACAAGAACCCAGCCAAGCAGCCAGAGTCAGGCAGGAGATATTGGAAGTGTGAAGTAGTGAATTTACACGTTCTGCAAGATGGCACACTTTTAACTGAAGTATGTAGAGTTTTGATCCAATGATAGCAAATGATTGTTTTAAACAAGCACATGGCATTTTTAAAAAAGAAATAAATTAGTTAAGAACTGACAAACTGACTTCTCAAGACCCAGACTGATTATGCAGTCTTCAAAGAAAACTGAATTATGGTTGTATGCTTGTTCCTTATTTTGTTATTGTATTTCAAGGCTCTTTATAATATTCTAAGTCCCCTTTGATAGACCTACCATCATATTTTATATTCCTGTGTTCCTTTTCCCATTCCCTTTCCATTTTCTTATCCCTTTCCCTTCCTATTCCTTTTTTCTTGCTTCTTCTCTCAGCCTTTTGTTTTCCCCATTTCTCTCTTGTCGAGGAATTGTGGATGATGCTAACTAACTTACTACAAATCTTACCCATGTGTAATTAGTAAAGATTACTTTCCATTATGGAGAAGAACACAGAAAACCACAAACAAATTAGATCTGTTCTACAGGTTATCAAATCAAACTTAAGTGCAAAGACATGCATAAGTTAAGTTCAGAAATATCTTTGAAGATAGATCTTATGCATAATGTTTCTAGAGATAACATCATGTTCAACCTACAGAGGCTGCATTACTCATGTGCATAAAATAGTAACTGTGAATGGTTTAAACAAGTTTTGCTCTTCAAGAAGCCAGAGATTATGACTTGATTCCTGCTTGGGGGCATTGAAAGGTAGAAAACTTAATTTCAGTGTTTTCTTTAAAAGAAAATCTCACTTTCAAAAAAGAAGAGCAAAGGCTGAACAACATCTGAAGTTTTGAGTTTCCTTCAGAGAGCTCTGTTGATGTTCCATTATTTGTCAATAAAACTAAGGTGGATGGAGGAATAGGCTACTCTTACTTTTATTTGGAATTTAAATTCAAATGCTTATAACAGTATATTATATGATGCAAATAAAAAATAAACTATAATGATACACGTTACACACAACCAAAAGCTCTAATGACATAGTCAAGAACTCAAAAAATTTGCCTTTTAAATATGTATAATGTTTTGCATTTGATTATGTATTCACATATTATTTATTTTTACAGATGTCACCTTGCGTTTTCCCAAACCTTGATGCCCTCTAAATTCAAATCTGCCACAGCCTTCTCAGTTCAATATCTTCCTCATAAGTGGTCCTTTAACCCAGCCCCATTTTCACTCATTGCAGTGAGATCTTTTGTCAATTCAGCATGAGATTCACCATTCATAGTAAAAGTCTCATCTCAGAATTTTCAGTTGGGCTTAGCTGGCCTTAAGCAGTCCTGATCTCTGTTCTACCCATAAAGATCCCCAGCTGACATTTTTTACACCTTTTCTGTGCTATTTTTACTGGCTGTGCCCATTGCCTTACCTCAGAGGGTAAGAGCTTCCTATTTCCTAAATACCCACCCCAGGTCATTGCTCAGTGGGAAGTGTATATGTGCGTGGTATGTTGAGGGAATGATTATTCTGCTATACATGGCCACATCCAGATACTGTGTTTGGTTGTGGGAACCCAAAGCAAGAAATACATGAATCAGTGTAATCCAGGGGCTAACAGCACATTTTCCATAAAGAATGAATATCTGTGGCAGCTGGGTTTTGTTCAGCCTGGAGAGATGGCTGCAGGGCCAACTTTCAACATTTAAGAATAGGCTACTCAGATGGCAGAGATAATTCTATCACTGAGGTGTGTAGCTATACAAAAAGAGATAATGGACTTTGCTGGAATGGGAGGTACTCTGAGTGGATGTGAGAAAAAGGGTTTTTAATTGAGGAAAATAAGGTACTAGAGTATACTGCCAAGAGAGATCATGGAATCCACCCTTAGAGGTTTTCAAGACCTGACAGGACAAAGTCCTGAGCAACCTGGCTTCTGAATTTGATGCTGAACTTGTTCTTAGCAGAAAGTTGAACCAGAGACCTCCTGAAGACCCTTTAAACTTACATAAGTCTGTAATACTGTGAAACCTCTGTTGAAAATATTTTCCCAAAAGTTCTTCACTTGTCCAAGTTAGAATGGGTTTGGATTTATATTGATCTTACGAATCCTTTTAAAACTTCAAGCCTCTGCTCTCAGGCACAGAGTACTTGGAACTCTTCAAAGGAAAGACTGCTAGAATTTTTTCAATGTATACAAAACAAGATGATCTCCCTGGACTCTTTATTGGATACTACTGGGTCTAGAATATCTGAAGAAAGAAAAATGAAGTCTGAGACAAGATAGATGTAAAAAAGAAATCTGAGTCTCAGACTCTTGCTGATCTACCAATAGTGCTACCAAAGTTGCTGCTAATCCACCATGACTATATTGAAAGCCCAGCTCCCCATACCACCAGCTAAACATCCCATGTTAAAATCAGGCAATTTGCCAGATACTTATTTCCTAGTGGGAGTACCTTGGTTTGGCAGATGAAGAGGCAAAGCAGAATATAGTCTACTATATAATCTGTTCTTTATGCACTATGTTGTTTCTAAATTGAATTGTATGGAATTAATTATTCCACGTATTGGTCAGTTGTAAAAATTATGCTTGGTATCAGCTTAATAACAGTATTTCTCCCCTCCCTCTGTGCCCTTCTTCCCCCCTCCCTCCCCCAAATTTATTGCTGACCTGCCATGAGGTTTTCCTCTGAGATTCCTGTAGTATTTCCAAATATGTATGGCTTAGCTAAAAGATGATTGCTGACATCGAGCAAAAGTAATCAAAAATGAAAACAACACTACATCTACAAGTACAGGACAGCCATCAACACAAAAAGAAAAGAAGGTGCATTTTGTCATATTTTATGGTGAAGAAAGTGGAAGATAGAGATTGCTCTTCAGCTTGCAAGCTAGGGGTTTCTTGTAGAAAAATGTCTAATAAAAAATTGGGCTGCAGAGAGAATTAAAATAAAACATGATGGGAAGTATCTCAAAAGTGGAATACCCAGAGAAAAGAAAACTTGAAATATAATAGCTTAAAAGAGTATTTTCATAAATAAAATCCATCAGTATAAATACTTCTCTGCTTGTGTTTGAATGTTTATCAGAGACAGAGTGTTGATTAAACTCATAAATGATTAGTGAACTTTATATGTGGAAAATCCTTTGGGAATAAAGAAACTATGTGCACTCTAAGCCTGATAGCTGATGTCAACACTTTCATTCCATATTGTCTAAAGAAGCCAAGAAAAAGACAACCAGTCTGTAAAGTGTTCAGAATGGGCAGAATTAAGGCAGAAGAACTCAGATAGGTCTACAGCTTTATGAGCACCAATTTTTGCATCTGGAATAGGAAATGAACTTTCTTGTATTAGAAGGGGCAAGCTGAAATGGCTGTGAAGTCCTGAAACGAGGAATGAAAATTGGTAAAACTACCTTTAGAATACCTGCAGAATTTTTGCAAACTTCAGGATGTCACACTGCTGTAAGCATCCACTCGAAAGGCACAAAGACTTAATCAGAAAACTATGCTTCTGGTAATTTTAGTCCATTTATATTAGGTATGTGACGGCCTCTCATAGATTTGTTTGTTTGAAATATAACTCAGTAGGATTCTCTTTATCCACATCAACACCTTGTACATTTCTGACTCATCTCATTTGAGCTCGGAGGGTTGTTTCAGGGCAGCGGCTTCCACAGCCCTTCCTCACTGGATATTTCCAGGTGGATATTGGCATTAGTTCTTGCAGTCCAGGAGTTTGGGGGCACATGAAGTGATGGCAAGCTTTGCCCTGAGTGAATTCTGTTCATGTAACCCTCTGCACCACTGCAGCCAGACCACCGTTTCCTGAGGCCTGGATAAAAATATTTCCTCTACCACAACCGCCCTAGGGGAATAAAAAAAAAAACAAACCAGCAAAACAAAACTGAACTTTCCATACAGACCTTTTATTTTAAACAGCCAATGTTAAATTTCTGCCAAACTTTGAAGGTGTTTTTGATTATGTAGCTTTCAACTACCATGGAATTAATATAGAAAAACTTGTGTTCTTCAGGGAGCCCTGTCATACATCTGCAAAATAAAGTTCTTTTAATGTACCTACACATTAACATTGACATCCACTCCCTCATTTAATTAACAACATTTGAATGTCGTTTCCTTTCATGTAGTAATTGTATTTTTATTCCTAAAATGATCTCCTGTTTTGTAGAGAGATACAATTGGAAAATATCAAGATTTGTACAGAAAAAATCCTCCAGTAACAATAAGGGGGTTCCTTTTACCTCATGGTTTTTGAAATCTAAATCTAGCCTTTCCTAGCAAGCTTTGAAAAAAAAAAATCTGATATGGGAAACGAGCCTCTAGGTTTTGACTTGAGGGGAGAATTTTCTAAATTATTTGTTTGTTTCTTTCAGTGAGTTCAAAGCCAACATGCTGGGTCTGGGAACTCTCATCTCTTTAGGACCCTGGTAGCAACTATAAATAGTTGTGGTTGTTAATGTAGGTACACACACTGGAGAATCTAGAGCATGTATTATATGTCCACTAAAGAGTTCAGTTCCAAAGCAGGACAAGCTAAAACTGCATTAGAAATGCTTCAGTTTAACAGCTAGATAAAAGATATATGGTGGAGGAATGCAATCCAGTGTTCATCACCTACCTGAATTTCTTTAATAATGCCAATGACCTCGTGAATATTAAAGTGGGTCCTGGGTTATGTGTCCTTATGTAAGCTATTCCTCTTGTATCCAGTAAATGGTGTCCATGCAGTTATTAAAAAGAAGAAAAGAGAGGAAAGTGAGGTTAGATCACAGGGGAAAGGTCAACCTCTTGGGAAGGGTCTCAACACTCTTTGTTTGGTACTTCATCTAAAGAAAGAAGAGATATTGTGTAAATAGTTTGGGTTTTTTAAAATCAGAATTTAAGTGTGTGAAAGGCAATCCTTTCATTTATGAAATGTTTGTTCACACTAAGATAATATTGTAGTGATTTGTGTGGTTTCTTTTACTTTACTGAAAAAAATTTTTGAACTAAATACTTTAACAAAGAGGTTATAACTATTGTGTTACAATAAGCCTAGTCCCTTATAGTAATTTTTCTGGTGATTAAAATATTGATAGCATTATCATAGTAAGTGAGCTGAGGTACTTTGCTGCTGGAAAAAAATAAATTTTTGCATAGATTTGGTATAAGATACTTGGACATTTCTGAAAAAATCCTAGTGAAAGAAATAATTTCTTCTGAACTTTTTTTCTTTAATTGGTGAAATTATTTAATTAACAAGCTTATTTTTCTGTGAGATTTCCTAGAAGTGGAATTTCTAAGAGCCATAAGATAACTTTGAAGAATACTCTTTCGAGGAAATTTGGAAAAGTAGCAGGAAGAAAAGCCTTGTAACAGACATCTTTAACTAGTTTTATGCATCCAAATGAAGAAATACAAGTTCTGAATGGTTGTATGAGCAATATCAAAATGCATGTTATGCTAGAGGTTTATTTCCATTTCAAATTCTGGCACCTCTTCTAGCATATATTACCTTTTCTCTCTCACCCATCCCCAAATTCATTTGCTTTGAAAAGAAGATATTTTGCACTGTTTCCTGAAAAAAAGCAGTTTTGATCAATTAGGTCAGAAGCAGCTTCTGTATTTTTGAAACAAAACCTGGGGGAAAAAAAATTAAAAGCATCTTGCAGGTACTAGTTTATCCCTTTAATAGCTCCATTAATATTAAATAAATCCTGCAAATACAGCATCTTGGTTCTGGGAAATATATTAATTGGGTGTGGGTCAGGAATGAAATGTAGGAACTCACTTTTAATATTTCTTAAATCAAAAGCTTCTTGTTTTGAACAGCTAACTCATTTAGATTTTCCTTCTGCCTCTCCCTTCCAAAAGCAAGCTCCTTCAGCTGACTGCTGCACTCCAGTGCTGTCTGCATAGGTTACAAGCAGTGAAATGCATTACAGCCATCCTCATTTATACCTGTCCTGGTGTAAATGTTACTTCCACAAATGGCTGAAAAAATGCACAATTTTTCTTAATGCTCAGAGCCAAATTTACCACCAAACACCTCTGTAATCTGCAATAATATGATGAGGTTTTTTGGGGCATCTGACCCAAAGTACCCTTCAAAAGCAACAGAAAATCCTCACACGTGGGGTCATTTTCTGATGCAATATGTTTCTGTCTAGATCATAAACATCTAACTGAAAATAATTATATAAATGCAAGCAAAATCAGTTAATGTTATTGAGAATTTTTATTATACATAATTCCTAGGTCATTCAGTTACTGGTGTATTTTTCAGACATTGTTGAGCAATAACAATCTATTTACTGACAAAGTAGGAAGCATGTAACATTGGAAGACAAATCTCCTAAAAGCCCAAAACTTCAAATGAGTTTTCTTAAATGTACTTCCATGAGTAGACCCACTAAAATCAATGAAACTACTCATGTGCATAAATTTCAGATTATGCAAAAGTCCTTGAAGACAGGAGATTTGGCTCTTAATTATTTTAGGTCACTGAAGGAAATGGAGGCCACAGTGTCTCCCACAACAGGTGACAAATCTGCTTAGAAAGGTAATATGGAAGTGGCATAAGGAAAAGGTGTATAAAGCAGCCTTGTCCAGGAATACACGAGCACACTGATGCTGCCATAGACTATTCATCTGGGAAATGGCTGATCTAGGTAATTGCAAAATCTTTAGAGGAGACATCCCATACAAATTTTAGAAGATACAGATTAGGGACTTAAGGTAGCTGCTGGATGCATAATTCACTCCAAATAATTTGTTAGATAAACCTCATTTCCTTTTTCTATTTGTGAATTGTACGAGAGCAGTTTATGACTTAGATTTATTATTCAGAATTATTCCCTGAATAAAGGTGTACCATTTATGAGAACTTCATTGCAAGTGCTTGATATTCAAAATTTGGCATTCAATATTGTTAGGTTGGTTAGTTTGAGCAGAACATGTTGTGTTTGTCCGAGTGAAAGTAACTCAAAGTCAGATTTTCTATTCTAAATCATTATATTTCAAAATTCAAAGATCATTTTTATTCCCATTTTGCAGAAATCATAAGACATCTGACAAATATTCTGGCTAAAGGCACATTTGTTCAAAATTAAAACATTATTTTCATGGAATTATTTTGTCCTATTATGTCCCTATTTATGTCCTATAATATCTCTACTTCTCAGCTACAATAAGAAGGTTTATCATTTAAAAAAGTAAACTAACAGGGATAATTTTGTCCAGCTGCACAATCCCCTAGCTGGGATATTGTGGAATGTCCCATGCCTTATTCATCAGTCCTAATACATTAAGAATGAGACTTCCAATAATGACACCAGTAAGGACTTAAACCTTTAGCTGTCTAAGATCAGTCAGAGGAAATTTTTTAGATTGAAGAGATCTTGAGAGCCTTTGCTTGTATGCTTATAATATGAGGGAAAATTCTATCTTGGTCCTGTTTCTGGAGAACTACTTCTCACATCATGAAACAAAAACCTTTTTCGTGGTCCTCCTGTTGCTGTGAAATGCTATGAAAAACAGAAGATAGTAAAAAAACATGGTTTAGAAAACAAAAAGAGAAAACAACTTGAAATAGTTCCTAGCTCCTGTTTTTCTTGAGGAGGAAGAAAATAGCTAAAGATTCATGAGAGATATATAGAGATATTACAGTGCTTTTAACACAAGCAATATTTAGTAATTTCTTAGCCCTGGCTTGCAGTCAGTCATCCTAACCATCTGCTCAGGACTGAACTTTTTCTTCTTCTTCAGTGTAGTTGAACTATATCAACAGAAACAATTTTTTCAGGGAGAGTAAATGTACCGCTACGAACAGTTTGATGAAAGACCGAATCTTTGTATTCCTGGAAAGTAAGTCTTCCTGTAACAAGCAGCTAATGTTTGAACACGTCAAAGCAAGCCTTTTAGAACAGGAGATAAGAGCACTTGAATGATTCTTGCAAAGTGGTAACTGGCTAACTGGCCCAAAAGCGAATGTTGTGTACGGTAATTTATTCTGTGAGTTACACTTTTCTCAGACTTGAAAAGATTTTTACCATGACTCAGTATGTTGGGTTTGACTCCCACTCTCATTCGGAAGAGTCAGATCTGAAATACAGACCCACTGTACAAGCAAACATTTTATTCCTGCAGGCAATGTTATTGGCATAGGCAGCGGTAAAATAATGGCCAGATCCGTATTAGGAATGGCTTGTAGCATAGAGTCAATCTGAGGGGGGGTGTTTATTCATGGTTTTAATTTTAATTATGCTGTTAAATGCTATGCTGCAGAAGCTTTAATGTTTAAGCAACTATATTGATCTAAAAGTACTGTTATTGATAAAAATTCTTTGCTTTCAGAATTGGGGAATAACACATTGCAAGAAAGCCTTTATTGCTGGCATAAGTTACAGCTGTGCTAGGGGGGATAGCCACACTAACCTAGTGTCACTCTCTCAGCATGTGGCCTGTTCAAAGTCATTGTTTACGTGGACTTTCTACCATATGGAGTTATCAACATCTTCTTACAGAAATCTCAGTACTGCTTTGTACTTCCAGAGTGAGAACATAGCAAGACAGACTTTGTTTTCTCTTTTTCTCCTTTGAAAAAGTAAAAAAAAAAAGGAAAATAAAAAGTAAAAGAAAGAAAGAAAGAAAGAAAAATAGTTCTTTCTTTTTCTAGTAATCCTCCTCCACTAGAAATGTATGTTGTTATAAGTATTAACATGTTTAAGTATAGACATTTATTAATGCATTATTAATTCTCATGGTTTGGGTATCCTACCCCTCACTCTAAAATGCCTTAGGTTGACTGTGCTGGCAATGTCTTTTCACCCTGAGAAGAGGAATAGCTCTTTCCCTGAGGGGTGCCCTATGGTTGTCACCCGGGCTGGACCCAGCTCTGCACACAGTGAACGCCTGGGCGGAAAACGCTTCTTTGGCGCACGCGAGATCCCGTGAGCCCAAACACATGGGGCATTCTTAGGTGGTATTAATATGTAAGAAGGTGGTTAAGACCCTGCCAGGCATGCTTGGGCACGTTGCCCACGGCCCTGGTGTGGGTTGCGTGCAGGCACAATGCGCTCTTGTCTGCCCCTGGGAATGTGTTTTAAGCAAGTGGGTTAGACATACCTCTGGAAACTTGAGTAAGGCAAACTGTTCCGGTTCATGTTAGGAGGGGAAAGGAAATGAATAAAGGGTATAAATCTTCATTAGCCCAGCAAGAGCAAAGAGCATTCTTTCATGCACAATAAAGAGTAGAGGAAGTAAAAGGTAAGTAAGAGGAAAAGGAAATTTTGAGCCCTCCTTTGCAGCAAAAATACCATGAAAATCCCTCAAAAGGCTCAGATGTGTGTAGATAAACAAAGGTACTCCAGAAGTCTTTCTGAGTATGTGCACAAAGTTCCTAATAAATCAATGTATTCTGAGAAAAATATCAGTATATTTAACCTGAATTTTGCCCATAAAACTGACAAATATTGTTCTGTTAAAGATCTAATTTGAAGAATATTTTCCTGGTCCAATCTGGGCCTCTGAAGTCTCCCACATTTACTGCTGAAGAAAAAGAAGCCTTGAAAACTTAAGCTACATCTCCCCAAATCTGAGTTTTGAAAGACTTATACTGTAGCAGTTCCAACAAAAAACAGTCTCCCAAGGCTTTTATGCCAGCAAGCCTAGAAATAGTTAGTCCTGCAAAGTCAGGGGGTTGGAATTCAAAAGTGGCTTCATTCCCTCCCACCTGCCTCCCAGATGGGTTTGGAATGCATGCATATCCCAGTTCTGGAACATCACCTGTCCAGGTTTCTGAAACAAGGTTTTGAAATTCCAGTTCATAGTAGATTGCTGAATATTTGATTTTATAATCAAGGCAGAATGAAATACCACATCAAAATACACAAGTCCATGCAAATAAGAAAATTTGTTTTTGCATAATTATATTCTAGCCTCCTTGCTGTTTTCATACATCATTGATTAGCTAAGTACAATGAAATATTCCTTTTCCAAGGAAATAACATGTGTGTATATATATATATATATATGATTCTTGAATCCCTGCGTACATAGTAGCAATAGTTGAGATTTTACAGAGATAAGCATCTGATGAGGCTTTGGTGTTGCTGATGAAAGAATTCAGCTACTGGAACAAGCCTAGCCTGCAGATGATATAGCAAAATTACTCCAATGGCTAGGGGCACATTGGTGGCACTAGGACGAGGATTCAGATCAGGAAAAGCCGCATACAAATAAGTATGAAGATAGGAAGCATATGTGTCTGCATGGAAACTTAAAGCAGATGGTGGAACAACTTAAGAGCAGAAAGATCAAAGTTACAGATAAAACTAGTTAGATCAGAAAACTCCAGCGAAAGGAGTAGGAGTAATAATGGACAATATATTGAACAAGCAATAAAGACAATGCTGTCACAGAAAAGACAAACACTACACTGGGTTGTGTTAATTGGAGCATCATGTCTGATATAAGGAAGACAGTTTTTCCACTCTGTTTGGTTCAGCTGAGCTTCATCCAGAGAGACGCATTCAGTTTGGGCTACCACATATTTCAAAGTATACAGAAAAATTAAAAGGACTTAAGAGAAGGACATTGAAAATGATAAAAGATTTTAGAAACAAGGCCTGGAAGGAAGCTTAAGAGGTTGCGATGTGTTCAGGCTAGAGAAAAGAAACCAAAAGGAAGACAAAATAATTCTTGATAATTGCATAAAAGGGTGTTATTAATTGGAAAGGGACCAACTGTTCTCATTAGCCAATAGGAACAAAACAAGAAGTAATGTATTTCAGCTGCAACATAGATAATAGGATTAAATTTCAGGAAAAACTTTATGATTGTAGCAAGGACATGAAGAAAAGCATCAAGAAGTTTTCCAGAATCACCTTCATGGCAGGATTTTAAGGCCAGACGTACTGTTGACCTATCAGTAATGTTTTAAGTTTAATGAAATCAGTCTTGACATGATGCATTAGGGAAGGAACAAAAAAGACTGGGCTGAATGACCCGAATGGGGTATGTTAGCTGGTAAATAGCACTGTAATTCTCTGACCCTGTGCAGTACAATGAGAGGCTTATTTGCTACTGTTAATTTTCCCCCCTATGTATAATTCCTGTCTTCATCTGAAAAAGAAAATGGAAAGATGCATTTTCCAGGCTTCAATTAATATTGATATGTATCCAACTTATGCATTTAGAGATGTGACCACATTTCCCATCCTCAGAGCATCCGGTGACTAGTGTGCACTTAGATGTCAGCTGGAAAAAAAAAGTTTTTATACCTTCCAGACACAGGGTGACTCTTGGATTTAAGTAGTGACTGGTTGTGCCTGACACCTTTCTGCAGCATGCTGCAGGCAAGGGCAAGGTTTGTCTTTAAAGCCCTTTTGAGGCTTCACCTCCATACTTCCATTAACTAGTAAAAGCACAGTCTATACCCTCAGCATACATTTTCTTTGCATGGAGCAGGGCAAATGCTAAAACAAATTCCTTTCAGGAACACAAAGCCCCTAGCCCTTACTACCTGCTGGATCAACATCTTTTCTGTAGCTTCCACAGTTAAAATATCACTGAAAAATGAGCATTAGGACTAGTATCAAAATCCAGAATAAACGTCAGTTATATTAATGACAAACTTTATAAATTACTCTAAGCAATTGCCACATGTAAATTCAAATCAGAATAATACTTAAGCCAAAATTCTGGGGTAAAAATATACAATCAACAGAAAGGGAGAGGGGGTATGTTTTTCTTTTTGTTGTCTAGTGCATTGAAATACCAAGTGTCCTCAAACCACTGCTTAATGACATAGACTGGAAATGAAGTAGCTGAACGAACCCCCTGTATGGACATGTTCTGCCAACAACCATTCCAATGCCAGCAATAAATTCCCAGACTAAACAGTTTAAATTTGGCATTCTCATTTGTGATGCTGTACTTATGCTACACTCTCAAGATTGATTTTATGAATTCAAAGTATTCTAGCAAATGAATTATTAGAAATATGAAATTTTGGCTGACAAACATATGTCTAAAGTGAATTAATCTGATATTTGAAAAAAACACTCTTCTTATAAAAAGAAATTCGTGGTGGTTTGAACAATAATAGCTACAGTCAGGGTCAGTCAGGTTTCCGCTCTAATTTGTACTTTCAGGAGACTAAATCATCCAAAGCTGACTGGAGCCTGACAACCAGCTCTCAGATGAGATGCTTATTTTAGTAACCAATTGAATTTTTTTTACCAATTGAATTTTTTTTTCTTTTTGTATCAAATCTTTGGGATTTTTTTTCCTAAATGCATTCAATTTTAAAAAAGAAAAAGAAAATATTACTCTTTTGTAGCTGAAATGGTTTTCAGTTAAAACTGGAATTTGTCCAAAGGCTAGCTCAGAGTGGCTTAGGTATTCTAACAAGGAAAATGGAAGAAGTATGAATGCTTAAAAATGGACTACAAAACAAAACAAACAGAAAAAGCTTCACAAGCATTTTGAAATGTGGACTTAATATGCATGTGTAGCAGCTGGATTGACACAATGGACCCTAACGGCTCCTTCAGGTTCCTTTCATACTGTATTATTCATTCTGCAGTTAGAGTACCAAAGACAACATTTTGGGGAAAAAGCCTATATTTTTGCAAACAGCTGCATTTAGACAATGACACAAGGAATGTTATCATATGACTGTAACAATAGAAAAGTGCTCTTGTTTAATGGAAGTATTCAGTATCTGGATATAAGGTCGTCCATGGGTAGCATGGGATGCAAGTCAGAGCACTCTCTGGTCCAGGACTACGAAACATTTAGATGACCGATACCATAACCAAAAATAATGTAGCCTCGCCCTTTATTTCCTCACCTGCCAGTTTCCAAAGATCGTTCAAATTTAAAATATGTTGCTTACAGAACTAAGCTCATTTTGTGTTGGAAATAATGAAAGATGTTTTGGATTTATTGATAAATTTTATCTGATTTATGAAAACCACATTTGTCCACTCTTTTCTATTACAAGTGAGGGTACTGTACTGGGAATACTGAGCTAATGCCCTCGAGGAAGACCATGTGACTGCAATTATTTATGAATTAACATGTCACAGATTTGAAGCTTTGAGACAAACACATTTCCCAGCTGCACATTTGTGACTTCTGAGTTTGTAAATGAAACAGATGAAATAATGACTTGTTCTTCCTCTTTATTCCTCCTCTAGATTGGCTAGTTTGCTTGCTAGTTATTTAAAGACAGGCACAAATTCTTACTTAGATATTTATCATTCACAGAGAGTGTAAATTAAACATGCCATTACTTTATCAGCTATGATAATAAATACTTGACGCCAGACTGGGTTTCTCTACAAGTGATGTTACCATTGTTTTTAATACGTAGTTTCCCTTTAGAGATGCAGAAATAATTTCTGAATGTTAATGTTGCTTAAAGACAACACAGTACAGGAGTAAAGCCCTGCAAAAAAAAAAGAGTGAGCAGCTTTATAGGCACAGTTATATGTGCTTAGTCAATGCTTTAACTTAATTTGTGCTCTGTGAGCCAAACAATAATTTGGTTGATATTATTAGATACATACTTGCTTGGTTTGTCCTGAAAACTTAAAAGTCAGGCTGAAATCAAATTCATATGTCTTAATCGATAGCACAAACATAAAGGCAAGAAATAGATGTAGAATACATATGGTTTTGCTGTCAAATATAAACAAGTGTAGCTGATACACATATATACATATATTTGTTAGCTGACTATGTAAATTGAGATGAAAGCCCATTTTCAACCATGACCTGTGATAAACAAATGCATATAAATAAAGAATAACTCAAGATAACTCTAGAATAACATCAATTAAAACAATTACAACAACTTCTAGTCATCATGAAGTATTGTTTCAGTTCCATCTTAAAACAGGAAAAGCTCTCAATTGTTCTTAAATCAACTGGTAACTGATTCCACATTTGTGGAGCCTTGAAACAAAAAGCTTTTTATCCCTAGTTTGTATTCATTCTAGGGCATGGTAGTTCCACAGCATGAATAGAGTGTAATGGATAAGCTGCTCTAAGGGAAAGCAGCAGGTTGAAATAGTGGACACTGATTTGCACAGTACTCTAATTCCTATTTTATATCCATATTTCAAAAGCAGGGGTTTACAGGAGAAACAAAAGTCATACCTGGAGTTGACATGATCTGCAAGCTGAAAGTGCAATTCNAGTTCTGATGATCAGTCTGTGATATTAGCTAGAATAATAAAACTACCTCTTCATGCCTCCTTGAAGACAGCAGGGTATAGAAGAACTTAAAACTGTTATACATGTGTGTGTGTGCATTTACAATGTATTTTTTGTCTCCTTTAAGCATATAAATAAACCATTAATTTTTTTTCTGTCCTTCAAACACATTTGTTTTCCAGGTATTGATTTCCATGTTTTCTCTAAATAAGCCCCCAAGAGTTTGGATAGCTGCTTGGATTATGACATCAAAAGGGACAAAAGACTGGAAGCCATTTAATGATGGGAGGGTGGGATATTTGAATCACAGTCCTTAAATTTTTTTTCTCATAAGCAATTACAGGACTTAAGTTCTTGACAAACACATGAGAAAAAAAAGACAGTCAGCTCTCTGAGAAAGAACTCTGAATACCACCGGATGCAAAGTTCCCTAGAAAGTCTTCATGAAAAAGGGGGAGGGTATCACAATTTGATACTGCTAAAATTAAAAATAAAACAAAGATAAAAGTGAGAAAGCTTAGTGGCTGTTGTTTCTTTATAAATCACAATGACACAGTAAAGGACACATTAAAAAGAAGTACTTTTTACCCTTCTCCCATCTTTTATAAAGGTCACATTCAGGGGATTTCTGTGCTTCCACTGAACCCCAAAAAAGAATACTCTGAGAATAGAAAAAAGAAGGGTGGCATGACTAGAAAGGCGAGATGTCTGTGTGAAAAAGACTTTTTGGAAAAGAGCCTGTCGCCCACAAACTGCTGCAGCTTGAAGTACTCGGAGCTGCGTCTGAGGCAAGCCATGGCTCCTGCAGACTGGCAGAACGGGAGGCCCATCTCATACCCCAAAGGTTTGGCACTGGTGGTACCCACCCCTTGGTACCAGGGCAGGATACTGCCTGCTCACCCTTGCACAAGCTTGGGAATGAGTCGTGGCTTGGCCAGGCACTGTCACAATTTGTTATCACTCAACATCAGCCACTTCCCTTGTATCAGCTGAGGAATAGCACAAAAATCATACTTTTTCAGAGAGAGAACTGCTGGGATGGAAGAAAAACATCTATGTATGTGGATTTCTGACTTTGGAGACTGCAAGCCTGCTGGACCACAGCCTTGCAAATGGAGTAAGAGGACAGTAGGTCACACTGGATACTTTCGCAGAGATAGCTCACTTTCCAAGCACTCTGAGCCCTACCTCCCATGCTGCTTGTATGTGACAATGCCCTTTTATTCTGGTTTCTTACTAAGAATGAGGATTTTGAAATCTAATGCCATGCCTGTCCAAGAGGTGAACTATGCTATTTTTAACTTCCCAGCACCTGCAAAGGCACAGAATGAACCTGTCCTGGAAGGCACAACTTAGCCAACCCAGCTGCTTGCAGTTGCTAACACAGTCCTGTTTTATCTTTATTGTTATACATCTACACAAAAAATCCTGTGCCTTCCTTTGTGAATGCAAAAAAAATTTCTAGAGGGAAAACCAAACCACCAAGATCAAAAACTTGGACCCAATGAAAGTAAAGACTGTATCCCAATTCTTGCCTTAAATATCAAGGAAACTTTTTTATAGGGGATCTGCATATCACCGATAATCACTGTCTGATATTTAAATCTTGTACAAGATAAAGGATTGACAAATGTAGATAAAAGGTAAATTATGTTTTGTTTTACTCTACTCTTTTGAAGTAAACAAATATGCACGCATTACATCATGCAGCGAATTAATAATTGCAGAAATAAAAACCATGGTCATGTTTAGGTTTAGACACATCTTTATGGAAACATACTGCCAGAGTTAGATTCTGACTAGTGAGAATCTCTGATCAGAACTGAGTCATTCTCAGAATCACTATGGGGAGTGTAGAGAGAAAAAAACATCTGAGTTTAGAAAGGACAGACAGAAAAGCAGGAGGTTAATATTACAGCCTCATGGGAATAGAAGGTTGTCTGTGAGTGAAATAATGATATTCAATCTGCAAATTCTGTAGATCCACAACGCCTAAGCTTTGCAAGGAGAATACTGTTTGTTGGGACCTGTGCTTAACCTGGTTATATTATCCCTTAGTAGCTGGATAGCCCTCACCTCCCAAAGTCAAAAAAAACCCCAACCAACCAACAACAACAACAAAAAAAAAAAAAAAAAAAAAAACCCCCAAAAAAAAAAAAAAAAAAAAAAAAAAAAAAAAAAAAAAAAAAAAGGAAAGAAAATAATTATTTGGAGAAAAGCCAGACAGTACGAAAACACTGGGAAAATATGAGTCAGCTTTTGAGCTTAGCACACACAACCACAGTGATGTACCTTTAAACTTTGCACCTTCATGAAGATCAACTTTTCTGAAATCAGGAGCCAAAGAAATAGTCTGACTCAGCTGCAGCCCATCACCTAATGGTTGCCAGTTACAGAAAACGATTTTGCTGTAACACAACAACCACTTGATATCTCTGGAAATTAGGACATCTCTGCAGAAAACTTGAGCTGCTGCTGTGGTATTATAGCTTTATAACACAGTCAGTAAATAACTTATCTCCAGTGGGTCTTAGAATGGCAGCTGTAACAGTCTCTGTGTTTGCTATTTTAGCGCCTTTATTGTTCACACAGTGCCTTCCCTGGCTCTATCATATTATTGCTGATAGAAACCAAATGATTCTGATGCTCTTTGTCTGAGTAACTCTAGTAAGTCTGAATCCTTAATTAAACATGGTGAAGATTCATGATAGAAGAAGGCAAAAAAGTGAGAAGGATTCTCTGAAGTCTAAATTGTTTCCCTCTACTCACACAATAAGAAATAATTTGTTGTTGTTGTTGTTGAAAACTCTGTTTTTTTAAAAAAATCTTCTTCTAATACAGCAATCACATTACACTGAATAACCCAGAACTCACAACCAGATAAATCTTACTTTCAGTAACAGCTCTCTAACATTGAAATTTCAGCCAAATTCTTTAGTTAAGATATTCTAAAGACAAATAATACATCTTTTTTAAGATTCACAGCAGCAAAGGTTATGTTTACAAGCAAATGAAATTTTTTGAAAGTGCACCTGGGCACCTCTAGCCATGAAACTAAGCCAAGAGGAATCATCTGTGACTGTGATTCAAAAGAGGGTTAAACACCTTTCTCAGAAGAAATCACAATTTTCTGCATGAAGTGCCTAGTTTCTGTGAAAGGAGACTAAGATATATTTCCCAAAGACAAAAATATATTAGTGATTAAACAGCAGTCAGAGAAAATTAGGACTAGAAACTCAAGCAGAGTGATAGCTAGAAACAGTTGTGAGAGAACATCTGAAACTCCACAGTTAATCTGAGAGTGGATAAGAGAGGTGTATTACTGGAAGATGTGGGCTGCAAGAGACAACTACAGGATCTTGATACCTTTGATCAATGTGAGGTTTAGACAGAAAGAGCCAGCCTGATGGAAGACGGCTGAGGTAGAAATAGGGTCCAAGCTGTTCACTTGGTGTTTGCTGAGTAGTCCCAGTTAGGATGAGTGATCTGCAGCATAGAATAGGGTCCCAAGGGTTTTAAGGGTTCTCCAAGCTCATGAATGTTCCAGTTCTCTGCCTAATTTCAAGTACTTGAAAGAAAAGTGAAGATCAGGAGAATAAGAAGAGAAACAAAATCCCTAAGATTAAATGCTGTACTAGATAGGTTAACCTGCTTTCAAGTAAAATGAATCTCTCTGTTGTTGGTTACAGATGAAGTTGGGAGATTCTAAGCATCAGGACACCTCTCATATGCATGGAAAATGCGTCTTGGACTTTGTAAAGAAGAGAAACTTTACTGAGATTGTATGCTTCTAAGAAGAAAAAAAAATCCTGATTCTAAATCTTAGAAGAAGGAGGGGTTTCTGCAACTACTTTATGGAATGAGAGTGGTGACAACTTGGTGAACTTAGGGAGACATACTAGAGGGAAAGACAATGAGTTAGCAAGTCAAGGAGAGCAAAAGAGCCTTTGGTCCGTGGTTCTACCAGGGTAGAGACCAATTATTCAGGAAGATAAGGAGGACTAGGATCTGTGGACTCCAAGTAGCATCTCATCTTACTATGATGCTGACAATCAAATCACAAGGACAGAGCGGCAGAAAAAGAATTTGACAAAACAAACCAAAAAAAGCCTGGTAAAGGAACTAACTTCTCTTGTTCATCCACTTTCATGTTGAGGCTGGGTTTTTTTTGTTTGGTTTTGGTTGTTTTTTTGGATGGTTGGTTGGGTTTTTGGTTATTGTTTGTTTTTTGTTTGCATTTTTTGTTTGTTTGTTTGGGGGTGTTGGGATATTTTTCCTTCTTTTTATCTTTTTTGTTGTTGTTGTTGTTGTTTTGCTTCCATTCACATCATAGTGCATACTGAAAGCCCAAGCTCAAATAGATTATTTGACTGATATTTTTCAATTTCTCTGCCAACTAACTTGCTATGAAAGATAATGGCCTGCTTGAAAAACTGCTTTTTCAGGCCTCCGACAGGAGCTCCTGTGAAATTGAGAGAGGTCAAAAGAAGTCAGCTGCCATTTTCACTCCCATTTTTTATGGAAATGGGCAACAGATTGGTGAAGACATTGCAAAGGCTCTAAGGCAATCACTCTTTCAATTTGTCCAATATTAGTTTCAATAAGAACTGAGAAGAGAAACAATTGCCAGCAGCCCCTAGCTGATTTGTTAAGACTCACTCTTGTCCACTTCAAATCACCTTTGACATTTACGAGCTCAACTTTGCAAACATCATTTGAGTATTATTATTTTATCTGATGCCTCTATTATGCCAGTACCTAGGATACCATCATGCTAAAAGTGATGCATAGGTATCAAGAACACCACTTCTTATATCTCCACTTTGTCCAAACAAGGAAGATTTTGATGTTGTATACACACTAATACCTCTAGTGTTATAAATGCAAGGTTTGTTAAAATTTATATGTATATATCCAAAATCAGTTTGGAACAAAAAGGGCATGTAATTTGGCAGACACTCACACTAATTAGCATACTGAGAGCAAACTAGCTTTTCCCTGCTCCTACACTCTCTTATGCAGAGAACATTTTTTTAGAACCCATAGGGCATACCATGAAAGTAACTGCTAATAGATATAATAATATTAAAATAAATATAGGTTTGTACTCTTTGCAGCAGTCCACAGGTTGCATGCCCACAGTTCTGCAGAGTCACAGGAACAAGAAGTTAGATAAAACCATGTCAAACAAGATAATAATTGTATTGACAAATACTCCTAGGACACAAGTGCTCAGTGTGATTTACGCACTACAGGTCCAGTGCATGCAATTTAGGTGTTGGAAGAAGACATCTGTCTGGGTCAGAGAGTTTGAGATAGTGTCCAAAAAAGAGAAAAAATATTATCACTGTGGGAAGGGAATTTTTCAGTAACTCATGCAGATTCTTACAGAAAAGATGCCCCTTTGCCTGAAGACAAAAAAAACCCAAAAAAAAACGCAAATGCATTCTGCCTATGGTCTCCTGTAAGGCTGAAATTAGGGGAGTGTCAAAGAAAAGGGAAATTAATTAGAATGCAAATGATAGAAAAGTGGAATGGGAAATGCTGAGGGACTTTACTTTTAGAGACCATACTTTTAGAGACCAGAACAGCTATGTTTATATCTGCAGTAAATTTATATCTGCACTATATCTGCAATAAATTCTGTGTCAGGATACAGAGAGAACATGGACGGCTTTTGTCATGTGGGATCCCAGGCAGGCTGTGGCACAGGGAGTCCTAAATAAAATTTAAAAGGAAGAAATAAATGCAAGGAAGGAAAGTTATTATTTTCCTGAAAGATCATGTATATCTGTAGGACAATAATAATATTTTTGGGAATGCTCCTGGGTGAGGAAAAACTTGATGATAATGGAGTTAAGCTGGACTGAGCAAAATTTCTGTAGTATCCTGCTTGTAGCTCCTTTTTGAAATCTTGCTTGCCTCGTAAGTATCTAGTAACAATAACCTTCAGGCATTCTGGAAACGCACTCTTGGAATTACTTTAACATAGGTTCCTACTTGTATGTTTGAAGAAATATTTAAAAGTTTAATAAAATACTGCAATGTAAAGAGTAAATAAATATGAAATTTGTAGAGCTAATATTAAAAAAAGAGGTGAAGTCTTTCCCCCTCCTTTTTGACTTGGGTACAGACTAACACATGTTCTAAAGAATAAACCATCAAATATCCTCTATATGTAAGTCGTTTCTCATTGGTTGCAAGTAAGCTACAAAATTTCTATTGACTGCACTGTGGAAGGATCAATGCCACTGTCACCTTGATATTTGCTCCTACTTTCCATTTACTTTTCACTTGTGACTTTAAAATATAAGTGACAATGAAGCATTGTCTCTATGGTATATAAATGGGAGCTTATTTCCTGCATTTACTCTGGTTTTCCTAAGGGAAAGGGGATTTACAGTTAATAACAAATCCCGCTCCACATTTGGATTATTCCTGTGTACAGTAAAAACTCCTTGAATTTCAAATAATGCCAATTTCCATCTCAGCTGGAGAGGCGGTGGGGACCCTGGTGTGTGTTTTTTATCTCAGAACTGTAAAGGCTATGGTAGAGGACTTGGCCACATGTCACCAAGGCTAGTGATAAGCAAACGCTTGCAGAGAGGCCCTTGCTCCCTAATCTTCACAGACCTGTCACCCCACACTACAACAGTCTCCACAGCAGGTGAGTTGCAGTGATCAGCACAAGGCACAGCGGGTCCTGCTGTCCTGCTCTTTGCCCACTGGGCTGTTCTGTGTACAAGTAGCATGGAAATGTTCACCACCTTTGTTTGCTATCAGTAATGGATAGGCATATGGAAAATGATCTAACTGATTACTAAGTCTATCTCTAACACTGTTTTATCAGTTGGCAGCAACTTGCAGGAGGAGCCCAGCAGAGAATACTAAACCTACACCCCAACATTATATAACTAAAATCTTCACAGGAAGGGAGAGACAAACAAATAGACACACACCCTTCATTTTTTTTGAGAATACTTTTCTTACAAAAGCTTTTTGTTTTTTAATAAAGGAAAATGAACAAGAGGATCATACTGAAACTGGAGCAAACAAAGGTTGTTAAAATCATGAAAAACTCAGCAACAGAGGTATTGTTAGTTTTTCTACTGCTATATTCCCTCTATTGTTTTGCCAGATTTCTTTCTGGGACATCCATTATTACACTATACTAATATACATTTAATCCTAGTACAACTAATTATATTTTCCCTTTAACCAGTATCTTACTCTCTGCCAACAGAATTAAACTTAATGAAATATATCAATATTGAAGACACAAATGATTGCAGTTGCTTTGCCTGCAAAATAATTATAACCACTAAAGATCACTCATGTAGTGTTCCAGTGATAATGTCTAGAGAAAGAGAACAGCACAGTGGTGATATTCAAACAGGAATCCAGCACCCCCTCAATCCTGGAACCACTAATAACTTCAGCTGGAACAATTGACAGAGGGGAAATGAATCATTCTCTTTGACAAGAACAAAAACCATATTAAAATGTAATAGTTTATTAAACAACTGACTTCAGAAGTTAAATTACTAAATTGTATCTCCATGGGTTTTAAGGCGTACTGTCTGATCACAATAATGGATTGCCTACAAACTTTTATCTTAGCCATCGCCTCCAGAGTTGTTGTATTTAATTATTTAAACATTGTATTAATGAAACATGTTATACTGGTAAGAAAACTACTTTTATCACAGAACATGAAAGAAAAAAAAATAAGTAGTTTATACTGCACAACTGCATTTGCACCCCCATTGCAAATAGCAAAAAACATCCTCTCCTTGATTCTCTGTTTCCAGTTGCTATCCAGAACTAATTTAATGATTGCCATTGCTCTTGATTCTGACCTGTTTAAAAAAAAAATAGAAACCATTTAAAACATTTTGATGCACCTGTTGTGCTGCATTATGACCCACTGTGATTTCAATTTATGTCACATGAGAACATGACACTAAAGCACCAGATTGCAACATGTGCAAAAGCCCTAGCAGTGCTGGAAATTGATGTCACAGCGCATTTTACAATGCATATCTGTTCACATAATGCATCGAACACATAAATTAAGATTAAAAAGAAAAGGAAAAACAAATTAGTCATGGCATGAATGAGGTTAGAACCGTTCTGATTTGTACATGTGTCCTTTTGAAGCTGGAAACCTCTGATGCAGAATGAAGATCTGTCTCTGTCATTTGAACTGTTGAAAACCTAGTTGGAGTAGCAGATTACCAACTTTTTTTGGTGGATTAGCCACAAGAAGGAAGTAAAACAGAAGTGGATTTCAGGTATTTACTGACATTAGAGTGATACTGTAAACTAAGAAAACTTGGAAAAAGTACATATTCTAGATCTCATAGGACCTAAAGATGAATGCTTCTGCTTATTTCTGCTCAGTGTTGAAGCTTCTCCCTCAGGTTCTTTTCTGGTCCTATCTTCTCCAGCTGCCATCCTGTCTTTCTCCTTAACCAACTGTTTCAAGAGGGTTAAAAGAATTTGGCAAAGTGCTCTGGAGCACGTGAAAGACCAAAACTTAGGTACTTAAATGGAAAATGCAGAAATGAACAAAATATTAATCATATGAGCTTACAGTTAAGCACCTTTGAGAGCCCTTAAGAAGAGAGAGTTGGCTTGGAAATCTGCACTATGAACAGACTCACTGAATAATCATGTTTTGTGGAAAAAGAATTCAAATGCACTGCAGAATCCTGCACTGAAAAATCCAGCAAACCTTTTTCTTCTCACAAGGCACAAGAAAAAAATATACCTTTGCAAAGCACATTTTTCAGATTGCAACCTCTTCATTGGAAAAACGGCAACAATAACATTTCTCTTCCTTACAGTTGTATTGCAAATGTTAATAATTACAAAATCCTGCGAGAACTGCTTGGAGAGCATTTAAAATGCTAAAAATGTTAAAGAGCCATTCCTTAACTGTTTAAACAATGGCTTAAAAATCCAACTGCAATTATGTAGCAACCCTTTACAGCCAGAAGAGCAGATGCACTGTGGATTAAACCAAATAAAACACTTTCTCCTCGAGGAAGAAAAAACAAAATCATGATCTGAGTTCTGCTTGCAATCAGTGATATTTCCAGTGATGTACTGTCTTCTTTTGACTACTGTCCTTAACAACAGATGTGAACTATTTGGAGAGCAGATGTCAGAAGAGAATGAGGATGACCAGAAAGCAAGACCTCTGAATGAAGAGTGAGGGCATTGTAGTTACTCTATCTAAAAGTAAAGAAGAACGAGAGAGAAGAGATAGCAGCTGAGAGGTATGTAAGGGAAAGTGAATAATCTGTATGACAAGCCCAATGTGGATAGGACAAGAAATAATAGCTTTGAGTCATAGCAAGAGGGATTTGGGTTAAACATTAGGAAAAAAGATTGTAATTGTAAGGAAAGTTAAGCACTAGTGAAGAACACTCACCTCACCTGAGGAGACTGTGGGATCTCCACCGCTGGGAGATTTCAAGAACAAGTCATGCAGATATCTTTCAGGCACATTCAAGGTCCTGATATTTACATGGACTAACTGATGAAGAGAGTCCTGTTTCCTGTGTTTCTAAATTGTGCAGTATAATATGTACAGAGAGTGAGAAATGGTCGGTTTGTTTGAGAGCTAGAGACACCAGCAACTTAATGTATGGAAGCCATTAATGAAAGGCAAGGTTAATGGACCTCCCAAAAATATTCACCCTAATTTCAGTGCGGGGAGGTGATATGCTACCACTGAGGGAATCCTGTTCAACTGACAGGAAAAGGACCAGGAAATTAATTCTCCCTGGAAATTTCATTCTGTGAAGTAGCCAAGCCCACAGGATGACTTTCCCAGGATTGTTCTCCTTCTACTTACAAGCATCTGCTAGGAAGTAGCTCAGTGCAGACTGAATAGATGGCAATTTGGTGAATTGGTGCTCCAGGAGGACAGGAAGGAACCTGAAATCTCAGAGGAGGGGTTCTGTTGTGCTATGACAGACCAGTTATTGAGAGTTTGCACTGAGGTCTTCTCTCTGGCTTGAAAGACTAACAGTGCTTTGAGTTTTTCTGCAGAGTGAAGCAGAGATTATGGGGCTGGAAAATGGCCAAGAGAAAGGAATTTTGCAAGGAAAGCATGCCTTGTGGAAGACTTGTACTCAGTCAAGGCTTCTACTTATCTTTAATGCCCTGCACCTGCCACATGGCATGGCTTACGTGTTATAGTTTCTCTCTTCCTATGAATAAGCCTGGGCTAGAGGAAGAATTTCAGATAAGATTTACCTACTCTTCCCAGGAAAATTGTGGTTTTCCTGGGAGATCAACAAAGTCAGGCTACCATGGCTGTGAGGGTATGTGGTTCATGTATGATGTAAGTAGTTTGTCTAGGATCACTGGGTCTATAGATCATGGTACAATTCTGGTAGCCTGTGCATAGCGAGTGGGTGTTTATCCAGGGTATCTGGGTGGCAGCTCATTGCTCTGTCTTTATGGATTGTGAATGCCTTGAAATGCTGAGCAAATTATTAGTGTAACAAATTATAAGCATTTTGCTTAGAACAGGAAAACATATCAATCTTTTTGCAGGGCTATGGAGTCAAATTTTTTCAATGGATAATTATCCATTTTTTCAATGGATAATTTTCACAGAATGTGACTATCAAAGGCAGCTTTGGGCACTGTGGAGAGAAAACCCAGACAAAAAAGTAGATTAGGATCTGTCCAAAACAACAAGTATAAATATACCTAGAGCTGAGATACTGGTGAAGACCAGAAGAGGATTAGGAGATAATGAGCTTTTTGATGAAAGTAGTGTGAGGGATATTCTGTTGTCTCACCTGAAGGCAGAATACAACCAGAGAGCCAGGGGAAACTGTGAAGGTATTGGAGGAAATCTGCATCTCTACTCAAGGAAATTAAGTAAGATTGTCCCATTGTAGTGTTGCAAACAAAATTGACAGACTTTCCAGGATCTTGACTCAGGAAGGTGCATTTATTACAACACTAATTTCAGGAAACACTCCCTGTTAAGAGCATCTTGGTTTCCAACATGCTTTTGGAAACTTGGACAGCAAACTGACATGAGATCCACTGATGGATGCACAGGAAGTAATGTATGTTGGTTTCATGATCCCCATGCTGTAACCACACCTGTGGTTCCTGCTGTTCTTAGCAGAACTGCACAAGCACTTGTCTCTTTCCTCTTGCTTCTTTAATTGCACCCTTCTTAGATAACCTGAAGCAAAGATGAGAAGGATTCACAGACAGAAGAAGGGTGAAGAGAAGATCTCTCTTTTGATCAGAAAATGCACAACTGACGCAGAGAAGAGGCAAGTCTCACACAGGTGTTTGTGCATCTCTGGTTCAAGTGAGTCCTCAAACACTCATGTTCTTGTAGAGGGGCAGCCTTTGAGGAGTGGCTGAAACAAATGCAGTATAACCTTTAATGAAAACCTGCTAGAAAGATTGCACAAAATTCTGTCCCCTTAATCATATGAGAAGCTGAACAAAAAGTTTCCCTTCACTAGATTTCTTTTATTTTAACACACATAATCAATTCTATCTCCCAAGGATTTTTGTCTCTGCTTTGTTTTGGGACCCTTCTCATGACTGTTTCTCTCATTTCCTCCTATTCTCCTAGTTCACTTCCTCCTTCACTGAAGCAAAAACCAGTCCATCTTAAACAACATACAACCTCTGCTTTTCCCACTAGAAAACTGCACACCGCATTCATCATGGGCTGTGGTTACACATTTGGGGGCAGGGTTGACTTGAATCCCTTTTAACATAATGGGTAGGGAGGGCAGGGGTTTGGAAGATTAGGATCCTGTTTGTCAGTGTACCACAAGACTGCTGCTTGAGTCGTGACTGCAAGAGAGCTAGGAGTCACCCAGCAATGAGTATCTGAGGCCAGATTATTGACAGTTGCCTATAGAGCATTTTGTTCTTTGTGTTCTGGGGAGTAAATAGCAGTTTGGGTATCTGCTGACGGCCAGTCCTTCATTCGGGAGAGTGGAGGTGTGATATTACACTTCTGCTTTATCCAACTTGTCCTCCAAGTGGTAAATATGTGTGTGGGGGTATGCACATATGTAAAGAAAACTTAAAATAATATTTGAAGGACTTACAAAATCCAAGATTCTGTAATCTTACTTACTAAAGAAAAAAAAGAAAAAGAAACCAAAAAACCCCTCCTACATATGAGCAGATAAACAGTTCTGCACTTCAAAATACTCCTGGGATAAAGAAAAGTCGGCTGGTCTTAAATATGCTAACAAAATTACACTACCATGAAACCGTGTATTTGAGGACTTCAGCCAGATCAGCTACTCATAATATTCTCCGGTTTCGCCAATGCATTATGATATGAGAAAACACCTGTAAATCATGATGTAAAAGTGTACCCTGGGCTATACTCCATTCCAAAAACTTTCAATAGCCAATATATCAAACGTATAGCATACAACATGTCTGAGTGTTAGGAAATGAAGTGCAATTTTCCCTCTGCTCTTAAAAGTGAGGAAGTATTCATCCTCCTCCTGCCATACCTTTTTCCTGTCCTTTTCAGATCTCTTGTATCTCAGAGGTTGCCACAATTCCCTCTGACTTCAGCTATCTTTAATCAACCTATTCAAGCAAGGCTTTTTAATCCAAACCCAAAAGAGATCAGCCAAATTAGAATGGTGTTAAAGTTGGTGAAATTAGCTGGACTTTATGGTTTAAAACACAGATGTGTTTTGTGCTAAAAAGCAATCTTCATGGCCAAGACAACCATAAAATCCCTTTTTTTTTTTCAAGATAGTTGATCTACATTTACTGCCTAGATGTATATTTTTCCTCATTGAAATTATTTGATGGGGCAGCTAAAGAATATTGTATTCATGCTGTAAAAGGAGGATTTGCCAGTGTATAGTATTTAGCAGCATTAGGGATATTGCTCTGGGAAACACTATTTCTTACTGAAGATCACTGTTGCCTTTGAAACCAGAAGGTAAATTGATGCATTGATCTCACAGCATTCCAATATCAGATAGAGATATATCTTAAAATATCACTGTAGTATCATTCTTCCTATGCTTTCTAAGGAGGCTTGTCTCTTGAATTTTCTATAAACTGCCCTCTTAACCATTTAATATAAACATTCTCCCCAAATTTTCAAAGGTATTATGTAGAGAATAGTACTTATTAAAATAACATGGCAGTCCTGGCTGGAACCGAGAAAACCAAGAAATTCACAGCTGAGATTGAAACTCCATCTTTGAGACACCCCGTTGTGCTTTGTTGCATTTTAATAAGTGTTCATATGACCCTCTGCCAGTTAATTATGGGGATCTTTAGAATTTTGTTCTGGCCCCCTTGCTCTTCACTACTGATGTGCTTCTTTCACTTCTATTTTTAGGGACCTTAAGGTGACTTATCATTGTTAACCTACTAACACCCAGATATATTTTGCCATTTTAGCTGATCCTACTAAAATAGCTTTTAGTCTTTTTGTCTTACCTCCCTAAAGTGCAAATTTTGGACCTTAACTGAATGTCTTAATAAAAAATAGAGAGAGAGAGAGAGAGAAGAATCACAAAAAATCAGATCCCTTCTCTACCCCTAAACCCACTAAAAATAACTCCAACTTTTCAGTTCCATTAAATGAAAATCTATTTATAATTTACAGCATGGCCAAAAGAACTGAGATAGTGGTAGATCTTCTTTAGCCATATCCTTTAGAGGAGTTGTTGGGTTATATTTTTGGTAGGGTTTTTTGTTGCAATGGTTGATTTAATTTGGATTTCCCATTTAAAAATAGAGATTGTGAGAATGGTCTAAGTATTCTTGTAAATATTCCTGTTGCCTTACCTCTCTTATTCCCATTTTAAGGTGCAAAAATCACCTTTTATTATCTACACAGAAGTAAGAACACTACACATATCTGGACAAATTTTTATTCAGGGGAGAGAGACGGAAAAAAACCCACCATCCAACCAACCAACCAACCAACCAAAAAGACCTCTATGGAAGATAATGTTCCTTAGTACCTCCTGTAGCTGCTTTCTGCACCAAGATTTCGTGGGTTACTTCTGAGACAGACATGTATTGGAAAAGGAATTAATTTCCTCTGAAATGTAGTCTGTCACCCATGAGGAAATATTGCCCTGCTTAATAAAGTAAAGGAACCTCAGGAGGGGACTAACTAAAACTAAAGTAAAACTAGACATCATTAATGAACAACTAAAATTCTGATTATTTGGAGGTTCCTAGATAAAATGAGGATGGAGACAGTTTTTTGAAACACTGTAGACAGACATTGTTATACATGTTTGAAACAATTGTCTGAATCTTCTGAGATTTGCCCATCACTAGAGAAATTTAATGAATATTCTTTTAGTAGTGGAATTTTCCCATTGAATGCAAATAATTTCAAAAGTTTATTTTAAGAATGTTTCATGCTTGTTTTTGTCAGACAGCTGGTAAATGGAAAGGGTTTCAAAAATAAAGAAAATTATATACAATGAATTTCCAATTGCAGTAGACACTAGGAGATTAAATGTATTTTTGTTGTGAGGACATAATGCTGCTATAACCTAACCTTCTCCACCCCCCATTGGGTAAAGAACACTTAATGAAGGAGAGGATGCTTCTATTAATCTGTAATCCATTTCTGGTCTATATCTCATCCATTAGACATTCACTAGTAATTTCTTTCATCTAACCCTTATTTTGGAGACAAAAATATTCTTTCAGCCTTTAATAAGAAAAGACTGTATTAGTCAAAAATAGTTGACTAATACACATTTTCTGTTATATTTTTAATATAATCAATAACATTTTGGCACATTTCTATTCCCAGTTACTTGGGAGGCCATTATGCATTTTTGTTTAAAAAACCTTTTGAGATATGCATTGCCAGGACTTCTCTTCTTTGGATATCTGTCAAAATGTACTCAGAAGCAGTTTCCCTGTGTGTAGCTTTTTTCTGAGAAGGTCATCCCAGTGATGGAAATCCCACTGGTGTGTATGGGTTACAAATAACATGATTTTATGGTCCATTTTTTCCTACAGTTTCCAAACTTCCTTCTCTCCCCATTCAGGAAATATTAGATTTCTCAGTAGCTGCTGGGCTAAACTTTCATTCTGCTTCCTAAGCAAAGTTAATGCCAGCTTGTTGTTTCTGTTTTTTCAGCTTTGGTCTGAAGCTTATTTTCACTTTGCACTCAGACATTTGATCAGCTACTTAGATCGCTTTATTAAATTTTATTTAAATTTTCATTTAAAACAATTATCGAAGGAAGAATACATTCTTGTAGTAGAGTATACATCCTTAAAGCTAAGAAAGCCCCTGTTTTGCCTTTTTGTGAACAAGAAATGCAACTTTCTGTAAGCTTGAAATATTATAAAATGAAGGGCTAACCAACGGCATTAATTTTTTTAACTTCAGAGAATTTTATCAGTAAGCTTACGATTAACTTTTTTCTTTCTTTTTTTTTTCCGTTTGTTTGGTTTTTTTTTTTTAATCGAACTTTAACTTTTGATTTTATTATATCTAAAGAGATTGGGTAAAAATATCCCAGAGTAAAGCAATTCTTCTCCTTAACCCTGTAGTACTGTGAACACAATGGGTTCCTATGCTCATACATGCTGACAGGATATTACCACTTTCCTTTCATATATTATTTTATAGTATCTGCTGCTAGTCAATTGCCCTTTGATATGCAATTTTATAGTATCTTCTCCCAGTTTTTTAGACCTTTTTTATTGGTGTTGGTCAAATCAGGTGTATAAAGCAAGAACATCAGTATAAGGAGTTTGAGTTGAATGAGAATGAGTTGTCTATTAATTCTGCTGACAGGCTCCAAGTCCGGTGTTATGACAGAATTCTGCCACCTTTCTCCCCATGTTTGTTTGTTAGTTTTGGCTTGGCCAAAGGGCTACTACCAAAACTGTCGGCCCTGCTCTTGCAGTCAGATTTTCATGTGTGGGATCCTATTGACCTCAGCAAGTTTTTAAGCAGATACTAACATCAGACAGCCATGAATTTGTTCCAGAAGAATTTCCTGAGACAATCAGTTGTGAAGTTTCTGAGAAATTCAGATAGGCTGGAGATCAGCAAATGCACAGGTCATGCAGGTTTTTGTCACAGTAACAATACTTGCCCATGTGAGTTTGGAGGGGCCCAGGAGCTTCGGTGACTGTGTCCTCCATTCCTCTCACTCTCAAACTCTGGATTTTTACAAAGATATTTACACATGCATACATATATATATATATATATATATGTACACACTACCATCATGGAGCCAATTTACATACATGTATATGTATTATAACAAGGAAGCACTCATCTCCTGAGTGTGTTTATCGAATTTCCTATTTGTAATATATTCTCTGTTTGAGATTATCTCTTTTCTCCAAGGGCTTCTGGGCATGCATATGACTTATCTCAGTCATGTCACCTCATTCAGGTAAAGCAAAAAAAAAAAAAAAAA
>VWYP01012376.1:215869-229718 GCA_013400435.1 Pycnonotus jocosus
AGAGAAAAAACTGGAAGAACTTAGAATTATGAAGTCCTTTGCATTAAAAATTATATACATAAGTAAATCTATTATGTGCTCAAGTACGTGTTTTTTGGTTCATTTTGCTTTGGTTTATTTGTTTTGGTTTGTTGTTTTTGGTTTGGGTTTTTTTTCAATTATAGTGAATTATAGTTAGGTTATATAAGAAAAGAGCTCTAATAAGTCCACTGACAGCAACGTTACACATTTATCGAAGAATGAAGCTTTTGTTTCTGGACTTCAGGCTGATATTTTTACTGTTTTCTTTCTGTGGAAGTAATAAATGCAAAACTAACTTCCAAAACCCACTCACCTCTTTTACTTATCCAGAATATGACTTCATGATATAGCTCCAATAAACCTATCTACAAAAGGAATTCTGATTTCCTAAGAGCACCAGAATAAAGCTTGCATTAATTCCTGGTTAACAACAAGAGTTAGATTATTAATAAAAAAGCTATCCAGAACAGTAAGCACCTTCTGGAGTTAAGATTATTTTACTTTACCATAATGAATATCACTCATTTAAAAAGTGGTGCATCCCCACAAATAAAGAAACAATACTTCTGTTAATTTCCTTGAGTATTTTACATAAAAATCTCATATATTTCCAACTAATACACATGTAACCATTTATTTAATCAATTTTTAATTTCGATTCAGCTATCAACATAATGTAAAATACTCTGTGCAACAAAAATCCCGATGGGACTGTGAGTTCTAACATAAATGAACTGGGATATTCTGTCATAAAATAGTGAGTTTACCTTCTCTTAAAACTTGTATTTATTTGTTAAAATGAAGTGATGTTGAATATAAAGTTGGAACAAATTTTTGTAAACTCTGATTAAAGTGCAGAGGTTGTAACTTGGAAAACTTCCCAATCATACCTGAGAGGTGAAGCAGGAGGATTAGAGATATTGAGTGAAAACCCACAGAACTGATCGTTTTCCCCACTGTATCCTTTTAAAAAGTTGTAGCTCTTGTTATAAATTTAGCTGCTTTTTAGTTTCTTTACAGCCTCAAATTTTTAAAAGAAAATGTTACATCACTACAGATAGCTTCTTTAAGTTGTTCCTAAACTCCATTTGACTTTGTAAATATCTCTGAATAACAAAACAATGCAGAGCTGGATCCTGCCAGGTGCAGGGAATCCTGTAGCGGTTTATCAAGGTGAATGCATGTAGCTCAAACTCAAATTTGGCCCTCCCTCCCTTACATGGAGGCTAATGAATCATCATTTTTTTTGCCTCTTTTCATCCAAACTTTGGCTGGATCTGTCCTTGTTCCCCAATTCACTTTTTTTAAAATATATATTTATTTAATTAAAGAAGCCAGAAAGAAAGGGAATCTTCAAGTCATAAAACTCTACCACGCAAGGATCTGTGTGGTTTTGCCAAGGGCTTGCATCCCTTGGAGATCCATTTTGGAGATTCAGAAACTAATGAAAGGTGTGGAGTTGAAGTAACATGTGAAAGTTGGCAGCAAATCTTGCTAAGCTGAGCAGAGTGCTGTAATTGACCATCTACATTCCATAAGACTTTGCTGAAAAACTTGCTGTTACTAACATCACCTACCACAAAGGCTTGTTGCACACAAAAATCATAATTTTGTGTTTATAAATCACCATGAAGCTATAAATTTGCATATGATATCACTGCTCTATAAAACATGCTACTTTATGCATTTTTTTGGTTAAGGATTGAATTTTTCTTTGAAATTATAATTGTAGTCTACCTTACTAAGTAAACAGGACATTATCCATAATAAAATAAACTAAGCAAAACTAAAATCTGCCCTTTGTTTGAGGTAATTTTTTATTTATCTATTTATTTATAAAGTGTTATTTTTATTTCACATTAAAAACTTCCCCACTGCCCCCCCCAAAAAAAGAAATATCATAGACAGGAGATGTCATAGCTTTATCAGAGAAATGCACTTTTGAGGAGTATGTTTGCGTCATAAGGAGTCTTTCAGAGGTCCTGGAGCCCTGTCCATAAGATGGTCCAGAGGCTAAAACAGAGGTCGTTCCTCAGTGCCAACACCTCCTCCATATGATGGGGTAGCAGCAGCAAGGAAAGTGCTGTACATTCTCTCCTGTAATGCAAACTGGCTTTAAGATAAATACTAATATTTAGAGAAAGAAATATTTACTGATATTCCCCATGCCAAACGCTGCAGCTGTAACTGCAAGGCATGTGAAGATGGTAAAGCAGCCAGACCCTTTCCTAAGAGTGTTTTTATTTTTTTAATTTTTTTTTACTAACTGTAATGTGCCACTGCTTTTCTTCCTAAACATCTCTAAAGGCTACGAAAATTGAAGTCCTTCAAAGCTGTTTAATGTTTCCTCAGATTCACAATAAAATTCTGCATTACAGATCTCCTAGTAAAATCTCTGAAGCATTGCAAGCGGTACTTACATAATTTTCTGTTAAGTCAGTATTTGTGTATTCAACACCTAGAAAATGAGGAAAGTGAATGTGGATAAGGAAAGGAAAAAAACAAAGGCGAAGGGGGAAGGGGGCGGGAGGGAAGGGGGTGGGGGGGAATAGACAAACCCTACCCTGAAACAGCCATGCAGCTATTAAACATATGCCAAAGTAAACAATAGTGTGAGGGTCTGCCATAGCTTTGCCCTGCAGGTAGACGGCAGGCGGCACAGAAGGAAAGCAAATGGCAAGGAAAAGAGAAAGACTGTACAGGATGTGGATGAGATGCCGAGCCCTGAGAGCATGAACGGCCTGATTGTGATCCTCAAGTCACACCATCAGCCATGCAAAACAGGACATACCTTTCTGGCTTGCTGGTTCTGTCGGCTGAAACAAAGCAGTCCCATTCTCAGCGGGAGGCCAAATCAAAATGAAATTTTATTTAGTCTGCACTGTCCCCAGATTGGGTTTCAGAATGACTGCTTTAGGAGATAGCATGGATGTGGCTGATGCATGCTTTGCATATGAAACTGCAATAGAGGAGGAAAAAAAAAATCTACATAATCAAAAAAATCTGTGCCGTGTGGATGGCAAAAACCCCTGGACGTCAGTGAAGCAGCTACAAAGGATGTTTTAAAAAATGACCTCCCTGAAAAAAAAAAAAATGCACATTTGTGCTTTGCAATACTATTTTCAATAAATACCTAATAGATCACTTTGCATGTAATTATTCAGAAGCTGCCCTGAGAGACTGAAATATCAAATAATTTTTCTTTCTTTTTTTTTTTTTTTTTTTTTTTTTTTTTTTTTTNCTTTTTTGTTGTTTTATTCGTGGAATAGAATTACTGTTTGGAAACAAATGGAGAGAAAATGTATATCTCAAGAGGATTTCTGTGTCTTGCAGTGGCTAGGAGTGATTGCACCTAAAAATCCTGATCCTAATTTTTAAGTCCCTGATTCCTAGAGTACCTAAGGAAAGGCCTACTGCAGTAAAGAGCATCTGTTTTTTGTGCCACTGATCTAATGCATTCCACCTTGCACTTTTAAGAAAGGACCCATTTTTTGATTAGACACACTTAATTTTACAGACTATTAATAAATAAAAAAGATCATCAACTGATCACACAGTATTTTCATTAGAAGTTAGAAATAACTTACAAAGGCAAGGAATAGTCTGCAGAAAATGCAGGGCATACACCGTGTAATGCCTTTGTTGTCAGTTATGCTGCAAATGAGATTTTTCAAATAGGATTTGCAGAGGCAGGGCAGTGATCAGCACAGTGCAACATCCAGGAAAGGGAAGTTGAGCACAGTATTCTGTGAAACAAGGGGGCAGAAGGGAGCCTGTTTGTAGATACATATTATTATCCATAGAAAACACTTATCACTGCTTGATTTTGCTACACCAGCTACTTGGAAGTAGGTGATACCAATAATTTTGTAAGTGCACATCTGTGTGGGAATGTGTGTTTGTGTTTATCTGTGTGCAGGGCATGTAAGCCTGTAGTCTGTGCACATGTACAGGCTTGATGCTTGCACTGTAAAAGACAAGCAAAAGGCAGCACAAACAATGCATGTTTTCAATTGACAGATATTTCTCTGCTGGGACAAGCAGTGCTAATGCTGCGCTCTATATAAATTATAGACAGCTAAGGAATGGGATGGAAAAAAACCAAAAACCCCCAAACACCGTAAAATCTTTCAGAATGCAAAACTGCAAGATCCCAAATAAACAATATAGATAAAAACTTGCAGCAATAATGAGATACAGTGCAAATCATTCACACAATGTGCTTTCACACTGCGATGACGGAAGTCACCGACAACAATGCAACCTTGTGCAGATACTCCTTGGAGAAACAGTTGAGCAAATTTTGTAATTCTGTCTCCAGTGCTTTGCAGCCTGAGTTTGAGCCTTGCTAGAACAAATCGTGTGAAAATATTGATGTTTTAAAAATTAAGCATTGAACATCATGGAAGGTAACTTCATAATGTGTTCTCCTACTGCTATTTAAAGCTAGAAATCCATAAGGAGCACAGTGAAAAATATAACATTTGTTCTCCTTATGTCTTGGAACAACTGTTTTTATATTTGTAATCATCCTAACTGTTGTTCCAAACAAGATATTCAGATAGTCCCTAGCTTCATGCTTTATCTTATTTATTCTGATGCATATCTTATAGCAAAGCTTCATCTGTATTGAATTAATTTGATTTTTTTTAGTGTTATTATTTTTATAAATGCAGCTTTTTTTTCCCCTCACAGAACTTCCCACTTTAGGGAAAAAAAGCAAGATGTGATTGCTTTAAAAATAGAAGACCAAATACATAGCTAGTATTCCCAAAATTCAATGCACCTGGCATTCACTTTATACCTAATAAGCATCCGTGAATATGCAAATGTTCAATGTCTCTAGTAACCTCATTAATTTATTCCTCAGGCAATCAAAGAATGTGAACCAGTCCTCTGCTACTAATACTGGAAGTGGTACGCCGCTCAGCATTGCTAGAATAATCTGAAAGCACATTCTGCATATTGAAAAACTGTTTCATCTTTCTTCCTTCCTTTGCCACTGTAATTCAAACAAAGACTTCCTACCTCAGTTTACATAGCTGACAGCAAAAGTTGAAAAATGCCAAAAAATAATTAAGACATATGTATTATCTCTCCCTCTCTCCCCCTGTGTACATATATATATGTATCCATATGCACACATGCACACTGGCAAGATAAATAGTTTCAAGAGATCTCAACAGAATTCCAGTTTGAAAACCACCCGAGTTTTCTTATTTATTTATTTGGAAAAGGTGAAGCTTGGGCAGGATGGAGGAGTGAGGGAAAAATGACCTGCCTCCTACTCTGCAGAGCAGCTGAATAATCTTTTCCTTTGCCCACATTAAAAGCCCTGAATAATGTTTATAAAATGTTAGGGAATCCCGGTAGGTTTCCTATTTAACAAGCCATGTATGACAAATCACAGTGTAATGTACTACGTTCTTAATCTTTAATTAGAATGTGAATATCTGTGCGAGAACGCAGTTAACTTTGACACATTAAATCTTCTGGTTAAAGTGCCTTACAGGAAGTGCAAAGATGAAACACTGCAACAATCTACTGCCTCTCTCCATTCACCCAGACAGTTGGGGAAGGATGATAACATCTTGTAATACCTGCTCTGTAGTAATTAATCGCTGTGGTATTTAGGACCATTCAAGTAGACAAATATGACAGAGACAGGGACAATTAGGAACCTTGTTCAAGCTACATTAACTTTTCCAGCTATTACAACACAGCAGCTCAAGTTTGCTTGTAAAAGCTGCAGAGGGATTGTTATGCATTAGCCGTGCGATTATTAATGAAAGAAAAGGAGAATTGTGTTTATTGTAGTTTGAAAATTGCAAATAAATTTCAATTATCTGCTATGTCATTTTGTTAAACATGCATTCTGGAAATGCCTTTGTACTCTAAATCATGAGCTACTTAGAGCAAACTAATACTAGAAAGCCTTTGGGAGATACAAAGTCAATATTTTTGTTGATCTGGCCCTCTTTCTTGTTGTAACCAGAGACAGACAGAGCTACCTGGAGATGTTTGAGACAATTAGTGAACCCCACAGACACTGGCACTCATCCTGACTCCATGTACCAACAGGCAGTCAGATCAGAATTTGACGTATCACTGGTGGAATGTGAGTTCTGCTCCACAAGAATAAGAAATCTCAACTCCCTTACTGATGGCACACATAAATTGCACAGATAAAGAAGCATTAGTGTGGGGAGAAAGCCCTTCAGAACGCACTTTGCTTCTCTCCCATTATTGCCACAGTCATCAACAGGACAGACTGAACGAAACTCAGGGAAAACCTTTGGGACTTGGTATGGATTACATATTGTAAAGGTTACTCACTCCACTTTCCTACCAATAAGGAGCACTAAATGCACTGCAGAGTTTAAAGTTTATATTTTAACTATATGTTTGAGGGAACATAATTTGCCATTGCTGTTTGTTACCACAAGAACACATGTCAGTTCTCAGTATTAAAGGAGGACTGTCAGAAAACAACAGGACTGGGCAAACATTGCAAAGACTTTGAGATGAATATTCACTTGGTGGCTGTTTTCTTAAAAAAAAATTAGAAAGAAAAAGAAATCACCTTAACCTGTGGCCGTTTTATGTTCACTTTATATGAATATTTGAACTAGAGTTTCTTAGCAGCATGAATGTTTTCAGAAAGCTAATTTGAAAGTCATACGTGCAAGTGTTTGTGGAAAACGAATTCTAAATTTGCATGTGCAAATATTTGCACTGGGTATGCTGTCGTCTTCCCCCAGTCAGGGAGCAGCAGTGCTGCCACGTGTCTTGCCCCACCAATCCTTCCCAAGGAACCCAGCTTGAGTTTCAAATATTGTGTCAAATTTGCCCAGTGAACTTGTTTACAATCGAGACCCAAAGTAGAAAAAAAGGAAAGTGTTAAAAGTGTATGAAATGTACTTGAACAACAAATGTTTGCAGCGATGGGAGATGCGTAGCTGGGCATTTCAAAAGCAGGAACAGAGGCACACTGGCACAGAACAGAGTTTGTCAGTAAGTGTTCATTCACTCCTAGTATGACTGTTTTTACCCCCTCTCTCCTTCCAGAGGGTGAAAAACAAAACTGAGGGGTAAAAATACCAGTCAGGACAGGGAAACATTTTGTGCCAATCTTCTCAGCTTATGGTCAATCTGTTGAAATATTACCTTTCAAATTCAAAATATTTCTGAGGCTTGACATTCTTTCTAAAGGAGTAAGACAAGACTCCACCATTTATTTGAAGATGGATTTTTTTTCTTTTCAATTTTGGTAGTTGCAAAGTACATTGCCTCACACATGCCATTTTCTGCAACCTACATCATTGTAGTCTAGAAATAAAAAGAAAAGCCAGCTTAGCCCAGCATAAATCTGCATCCCCACNTGCACAGCAACAATTCCCCCTCTCAGCTGAGCTGCAATGATGTCAGCTTTCTGATTACAAACTGCTTATTTATGCTTCAACAGCTGCCAAGAGCAGCAAATAAGTGGCTAAAAGAGTGTCTAGACCAGGCATTCAGGCCTCTATTGTTTGCTGGTTGTTACCTGGTTGACAGCGATGGGTACAGCTGCCTGGTGTGAAAGAGAGCAAGGGATGGGGAGGCGGTGATTGACAGAAGGGCCCTCGGGGTCAGGCACAGCCAGCCCCGATGGCCCCATGGCTTTATGTTCCCCGGTCTAAAGGGAAAGCGATGGCTCTGCCTAGAGGTTGGAGGTGAAAGGAAATGTTTGAGGGTAATGAAAAAAATCCTTTAGCCAAATTTGTGATCATGAACAGTTACTCTGGGGAATTTAAGACCAAGTGTTAGGCAGTTTTCTCTATATACAGAAATTGTTATTGGTAACCACCACAGGAATAATAATGTGTTACATGTACGTGGGTGAAAATGTATCTTTGTGCAGTCCTTCACATAGGAGCTTGAAACTGCTGGTGATTTTATTTTTATTTAAGTTAAAACTGATAATGTTGCTAAAACCTAGTACTATGCCCTATGCAGAAATTCATTCTGCTTTAGAGCTAGCTTTAAAACCATACCCAAGCTTTTCTGAAAAATANTTTGGTAGTTGCAAAGTACATTGCCTCACACATGCCATTTTCTGCAACCTACATCATTGTAGTCTAGAAATAAAAAGAAAAGCCAGCTTAGCCCAGCATAAATCTGCATCCCCACCCCAGAATCCGTTGTCACAAAANTTGGTAACCACCACAGGAATAATAATGTGTTACATGTACGTGGGTGAAAATGTATCTTTGTGCAGTCCTTCACATAGGAGCTTGAAACTGCTGGTGATTTTATTTTTATTTAAGTTAAAACTGATAATGTTGCTAAAACCTAGTACTATGCCCTATGCAGAAATTCATTCTGCTTTAGAGCTAGCTTTAAAACCATACCCAAGCTTTTCTGAAAAATATTCAGGTGTTTGGGGAGCAGAAGTAAATATTCAGATTAGACAATCATCTATCAAAAGCTCTCATACACTTAGCGAGTTTTGCTTTATACACTTATATTTTGAAGAGACAGTGGCTCTAAAAGCAACTCAGTGGGAACAGCTGGACAGTGAGCAGGATGACCAAAAACCACAAAACCCCTTTTTCAGTCGATATAGAGATGTCCTCAGTCTGGTTTTGATCTCATAGATGTTAGTGTGGTCCAGGCATAATCCTACTGAAGTCAAAGGAGTGACATTGATCCAAGCCAACTGCAATCACTGGCAGGCTGACTGAATTTCTCACCTCCCACCCTATAGTGAGATAGTGTTCAGCAAAAAAAGACAAAATCTCAGAAGTTTTAAAAGGATGAAGCCAACGTATTGTTTTTAATAGAACAACAAAACCAGATTCAAAAGTCTTTGAACAACATGTAGAAACCATGTAGATACAGTGTACCCTGGGGAAAAAAAATGAAACCTTTATGCTCTCTTGCAGGTCTACTGCTATCTTTGTCCAAACACATGAAGATTAAGTTGCTGGGGCAGTCATGAACAGAATTAATCTTACTTTCCTGTTTGGCATTTTCTGACACCAGGCAAAGTCCCATGCCAAGGAAAAAAGTTAATTTTCAGAGCTTGTTACATATGACAGAATTATTAAATGTTTTATGACCATATGGTACAATTTTTTTTACTGTAATTTTTAAAATAGATTATAATTAACAAATGAGTAACCTTTCTCAGTGAAAGATAAGAAGACACTATAAAATAGTCTGGATGTCACTAGCAGCTAGAGAGGTAAAAGTACAGCAGAGCACCTGAGTAGCAGAAGCTTAGTTTTGTTATACAGTTGGCTTTCTAATATCTGATGCAAAAGCTGTAACTGAAATGAAATCATGTTAAATTAGCTGTAAAAAATAAGTTGATTTAATTAAGCACAGAAAGACTTATTAGATATAATAAAATGTTAAAAAGTCAAATGATGTGCAGTTACATTTCAGCTAACACTGCTCAACAAATTCACTAAATTTATTCCTTTCAATAATGATCTGTTTTGAGCATTTAATTAGATAAATAATATTTAATCACTTCAGCAAATTTGAACTAGAAAAATTCCTTGTCATCAGAGGTGACTAATTCTTGCTAATATCCACCTTTAAAGAAAAAGTAAAACTAGATGATCTTCCGGAGCAGCTAAGACTATGAGGTACAAATGTGTCTCTAGGCCTCATTAAAAAAACAAGGTTTGCTAAACAAACTATTATTTACAGTGAGAAGTGTGCATATTTTACTGGGAAGGAGCATTCACATGTTTGCCTCTTTTCAGCATCAGGCACTCTAAGTAGATGATAAGAAAAGATATTCAATAGATGTCCTATAATTCATCATAATACTGTTTCATTTAATAACTACTTTGCTGAAGTGATTGGCATGATTACAGGAAAATTACTTCAAATTATCCATCTCTTATCTAGCATCTAAGATGTCCTAAACTTGCATGAGAGTTAGCATAATGGGACCTATTAATTACTAATGCTGCAAGTCCTTCACTACTTAAATATCCTTTCTGCCAGGTGTGCTGTGTAATGCAAATAAAGAAATAGAAGCCAAAATGATCGCTTTCCAAGACAGTGTCACTGAAAGTTTAATAACTGAAATACAAGTGCAAAAGTTTGTCCCACCCACCAATTGAAAATATCTAGATAATAAAATATTTTCTCTGCATTTCTCTTCTCCTCATATGTGTACATATTTGCATGTGTACATGTATAAAATAAGTATATGAACAGTATGTGGTATATATTTTATTTATTTCTACTCAAAGCTATGGGTGTGCAAGGCTGATACAAAAGATGGGCCAAGAACATAGTCTCTGCCCTAAAAAGCACCTTTTAATCTCAAAACCCTATATATCAAATGCTATCTGCTAGACAAAATTTACTCCTGTGAGCAGACAGTTTGAAGAAAAGCAGCATTATCTGGTAAGGGCAGGGAAGTTAGAGCCAAGATGGACAGAAGCCATATTTGTCCCCTCTGCAGTCTAGATTTAAAAGCCAATGTAAATTAGAGCAGCAGCCCTATACTTACACCCTTGGCTTCCTAAAAGCCCTGATGTAAACCATCATGGCAGAAAACAGGGATAGGGCCTTCCTATTTTTTTCCAGCCCACCTGTGATATGCCCATAATTCAAAGGGTGGCTATGCTGCTTTTTAAAGCCACCTAAGATGCCAAATATTCCCCAAGGGCCTGATTCTTTGGTATCCTACACCTCAGAAATAAACTGTGTAAAGTAGGCCCATGCAGTTACAATATCTGGTTGGTGCTGCTCTAAACTTCCATTGCAGAAACATAGCTGTGAAAAATCTTTCTTTATTTTCTTTACAGAATCCAACCTCAAGTTCATGAACAACTGTCTTATCTCCCTCTCTTTTATTTGCTAGTCTTTGTATCACAACAGTGCTTTAAGTTCTCTTAATTATATTTATGCTATTGAATTAAATATACAGAAAATGTGGGACAAAAAACCAAAGAAAAACAAAGAACAACCCCCAAACCAAATGGCAAAAAGCATATAGAGACCCCAGAAAAAATCGATTGTTACTGATATGCGGCTAGGGACCAAGTCTAAAGGCTCTGGGCTTTCTGACAAAATCTATCTTGAAATGCAGCATCAAAAAGGAAGTAAATTTCAGGAAGGAAACCAACTACTGCACTTCTAACCCTCTATTTACCAGAAAATGTAGAACAAAACAATCTCATCTACCATACACAAAAAATCTGAACAGTAAAGACATTCTTGAACCATACATGATAAGCTGTTGGAAGGCTTTTTTACTGTATTCTGTAAAAGAAATTCTTGAAATTGTTTCTAAATGTGCAAATGGTCTCAATGAACTAGGAGACCCCCCATGAGGCAACATTTCTGCAAGAACACTACTTTTACAAAAGCTGATATCTATTAGGGATAGGGACTGAGAGTGAAGTTTATGCTTTCATTCTGAGTGACCACAACCAGCTTATGGGATGATGCAACTATAATACCTGAACACAAAGAAGCCTAATCCTCAATCTCCTTGCTTTTCACAAGTCAAAACGTTCAAATCTCTCCAGTTCACTTTTTAACTTCAAGGCAACAGGGTCTTTTCGAGATTCACAATAATTTTTTCATTACATAATAACTACCAAAATGGTATGATGTCTTTTGTGGCTGGTGGGCTTCCATGGAGTCACTCTGGTTTTCCTGTAATAACATAAACACAATACTGCCAAACCAGGGATGTTGCAGGTTGCGAGGGACTTTGTGAGAACTCTACTACTTTATGCATTCATCGTTATTTACTCTGTGGACAAAACTGATGGATATTTACAGTTTATAATTCTGCAACTACTAATAAAGACTCTGGTACTAGAGAACAATATTTCTCCACTCCAAAAATTGGAATTCTCTAGTAAACCAAGTATTTATAAAGAAATTCCCCCACATCACCAGGTGCAATTATATCTGTTTTTTCATACATGACATTATTCCAAAAGTCTATTAGCTAGTCAGTAGATCTGGTTTTCAATGCTGGCTGTCAGCCCTATTCTAAAATAAACATGCAAGCAGTTGTAACACCATGAGCACCATGATCATTGCAAGCTTTGCTGAGCTCCCATGGCCAGAAATCCTTTCCTTCCCCAGTATGTTCCACACAGGCAAAAGTGCCTTCAAAAATAGTCTGGGATCATGTAAAGCAATCTGCAAGCTCACCTGTTGAAAATACATGGTGTCTTCCACCTCAGCCCACTGAAACCAGTGATCTATCATATTTCTACACTGTTAAACAAGGTGAAGTGATGGCTCCTTGAGAACGACCTCAATTTTTGCCTAACATAAGATACAATAATTCCCAACCAGATACTTTGAAAAGCATCATATCTTCCTTGGCTTTTTAGGAACTTAAAATTGTGCCAACATAATAATGATTCAAGCTTGGAATATTTTCTTTTCTTTTTTTTATTTTTTTTTTCTCCTTTTCAGTGTATCTCCACAGTTTAGTAGATCATGTATGTAACAAACCTATAGAATTTGATGCAAATAATTTCCTTTACTACTTTACCTTAAAAAACCTTACCAAAAAAAAAAAGCATAAGGGATGTAGCATTAGGAAAACAGAATTTGAAAAGTAGTAATTAAAGCCAGTACCAGTTCATGCTGTTAACTAATAATAAGGGGTATGCCTGAGAAAGCAAACTGATTCAGAAAAAAATTACTCAGATCTCTTATTTTTGGATCTATCTGCTTCTTTCTTCTGGTAGTCTAAAATGCTCATATTCTGAGGGCTTTAAATTTAATTTAATATTAAAAAAATACGTAAAATCTCTGCACTGAAAATTCTTGACTAATAATCCCAGGTACCACAACCTAGAATCAAGTGTCCACATGGAATACTGGAATGGAGTGATGCTGGGAAATACCTTCAGTTAATTGTCCCTAACTGGAAAGCAGTTTTGAAAAGTCTTCTTTGTTTTACAGTCTTGTCTAACGGCTTAGAGAATCTTCTTCAATGGATCAATCAGACGACAGGGACAACAGTAAGAGGGAACAATGCTGGGAAACCATCAAGCCCACTGTCTGAGTAAAAAAAGTGAAACAATTCTTAGGATGAGTCCTTATAGGAACAAAACTATGGGGCTAAATTCACTGAGCATCGATATCAGCTTCTGCTGATGTTTAAAGAAAATCCTACCAGGAAACGAGTGTCTTGGTGGGAGGTGTCACTGATGCACTTGTGGTTCTCAATACCTACCATATCAGCTGGACTACAGCCTTTTAAGAGAAAATGAGTTCCTTTCTTGCTTGAGCTTAACAGTCTGGATTTCTAGTTGAAATATCTGGGAGGTAAGTCCTTTGTAAGTCAGTTTGGGGGAGGATACTCAACACATACAAAGACTAATTGGCAGCAAGTAGTGTTGGTAACTCCTACACTCTTGAAGAACTCAGGCTTCCAGCCAGTTCTGCTACTGCAGGAACTTAAGGACATTGTGATGCCCTTGAAACCTAACAATTTCTCTCTCTCTTTCTTACTTACTTTCTTTCTTTCTTTCTTTCTCTCTCTCTCTCTCTCTCTCTCTCTCTCTCTCTCTCTCTCTCTCTCTCTCTCTCTCTCTCTCTCTCTCTCTCTCTCTCTCTCTCTCTCTCTCTCTCTCTCTCTCTCTCTCTCTCTCTCTCTCTCTCTCTCTCTCTCTCTCTCTCTCTCTCTCTCTCTCTCTCTCTCTCTCTCTCTCTCTCTCTCTCTCTCTCTCTCTCTCTCTCTCTCTCTTTCTCTCTTTCTCTTTCTTTCTTTGTCCTTCCTTCCTTCCTTCCTTCCCTCTTTCTCTTTCTTTCCTTCGTCACTTTCTCTTTCTTTCTCTTTTTC
>VWYP01012381.1:0-56403 GCA_013400435.1 Pycnonotus jocosus
CAGCTCCATCCTGAGCCCAGCTCTGAGCATCCTTTGGTGGGTTGGGTGAGTGAAGCTGGAGCACTTTGGATCCCTGGGCTGCTTCCTCTGTTGGCCTGGGGAGTGCCTGCTCGGCCCTGAGCACTGCACAGCACGGAGGATGCAGCCACGGGGAGCCAAAAAAGGCTCCCACGAACAGGGAGGATGACAACGATTGCTCCAGAGCAGCGCTGGGGCTCCCCACACAGCTGGGAAAGGCGCTGCTGCTGCCAGGGGTTGTTGGACCTGGGGCAGCCACCTCCCCCTCCCGAACGTGAACAGGCAGGAAGGAAAGAAAGAACAAGGACAGATCTCGGTGTCCTGAACAATGAAAACAGGAAAATCCCTCTGGGCTGGGGAGCCTGGCAAGGGCTGAAAGCAGAGCCCCATCCTGAGCTCCATCCTGATGTATCCTGAGATCCATCCCTAGCCCCATCCTAAGCCCCATCCCGAATTCCTGATCTCCATCCTGAGCTCCATCCTGATCCATCCTGATCCATCCTGAGCTCCATCCTGAGTTCCTGAGCTCCATCCTGATCCATCCTGAGCTCCCTCCTGTTTCCATCCAGCCTGCGGGATGTGCTCAGCCTCCTGTGCTGTCAGGGGTTAAAAAAGCAACTCTGCAGCTGCAGCATCCTGGGGCAGGGAGGGATGCAGGGATGGAGGGAGGGGGGCACCCCCAGCCCTGGGGGCTGCCAGGGGGGCTCCAAGCCCCATTTCAGCGGGAATTCCACCTCCCCCCTCCCCAGTCCTGCCCTCCCTCCCCTGCACCCCTCTCCCTGCACCCCCCTGGCTACCAATCNGTTAACATTCAAAACCTTCAGGAAAATGTCAGTAATTTGTATTAAAACCAACCTATTTCACACACACAGCTCTTAAACATTAATGCCCCTGCCCTACACGGTGATAGAATTATCCACGTGTGAGAAATTTCATGAAATTTCATTTCTATTAAGCTCCACTTTAGAATGGGCACCCAAAACTTGGTGTTTTCTCTCGTGGGATGGCAAAAAGGGTTCAAAACGGGTTTAAAGGGAGGACCAGCACTCACCTGAAATGGGGTGGGCAGGTGTGGTCCCCAGGAAAGGTTTAGGGATGAAAAGGTACATGGAAAACTCAGCCAACTCCTAAGCCAGGACTTTGTCAGTGTAGGGCCAAATCCTGTTGGCTCTGAGGCTGAAATTCACTTTATTTAAAAATTTTCAGCAGCTTTGTCACCTCCTGAGCCCTCCTGGTTGCCTCTCCCTCCCCTTTTGCACTTCTATTTTCCTTGCTCTGTTACATTTAAAATCCTCAGGAAAAGGAGAGTATTTTGTATTAAATCCAATGTATGTCACACCCACAGCTCCTAAAAATTATTGCCAGTGCCCCACACAATTATATAATTCTCCAGATTTGAAAAAACCTTTACATTTCATTTTTTAAAGTTCTACATCAAGATTGGCACCCAAAACTTTGTGTTTCCTCTTGTGGGATGGGAGAAGGGGTTGAAGGGGATATGAGGGGAGAATCAGCTCCCACCTGAAATGGGGTGACCCCATTTAGGGCCAAATCCTGTTGGATCTGAGGCTGAAATTCTTTTTGCCTAAAAATTTTCAGCCTTGTCACCCCCTGAGTTCCCCTGGTTCTCTCTCCCTCCCCTTTCTCAGTTCTGTTTTCCTTGCTGTGTTAACATTCAAAATCCTCAGGAAAAGGACAGCAATTTATATTAAAATCAACACATTTCACACACACAACTCCTGAAAATTACTGCCAGTGCCCCACACGATGATTTCATTTTCCAGGTTTGAAAAAACCTTTAGATTTCATTTGTTTTAAGTTCCACATTAGGGTGGGCACCTGAAACTTTGTGTTTCCTCTCGTGGGATGGGAGAAAGGGTTGAAGGGGGATATGAGGGGAGAATCAGCTCCCACCAGGATTTAGGACCAAATCCTGCTGGATCTGAGGCTGAAATTTTATTTGCCTAAAAAACTTCTGGAGCGTTGTCACCTCCTGAGCTCTCCTGGTTGTCTCTCCCTCCCCTTTTACACTTTTATTTTGCTTGCTGTGTTAACATTCAAAACCTTCAGGAAAATGTCAGTAATTTGTATTAAAACCAACCTATTTCACACACACAGCTCTTAAACATTAATGCCCCTGCCCTACACGGTGATAGAATTATCCACGTGTGAGAAATTTCATGAAATTTCATTTCTATTAAGCTCCACTTTAGAATGGGCACCCAAAACTTGGTGTTTTCTCTCGTGGGATGGGAAAAAGGGTTGAAGGTGAATAATAAAGGGAGAACCAGCTCCCAGCTGGAATGGGGTGAGCAGGTGTGCTCCCCAGGAAAGGTTCAGGGATGAAAGGGCACAGGGAAAACCCTGCAAGCTGCTCAAGCTGCTCCCTGAGTATTTCAAGGCAGGGCTGTGCCAGGGTAGGGCCAAATCCAGCTGCATCTGAGGCTGACATTCACAAGGAAATCTTGCAAAAATTTTTCCCAATATCAGTTCAAAAAGGGCCAAAATGCAACACTCAGGAAGGAGGTGGGAAAAAAAAAAACCCACAGAAAAATCCAGGATGGTTTTTTTTTGTAAGAATTTAAACACTGAAGGGATGAAGAAGAACATCAAGGAGTTTTTAAAAATTGAAGAGGCAGAGAAAGCACTGATGGAGGTGATGGGAGGTAAAATGCCAGCCCTGAAGGGTGGAATGGTGGAATGGTGGAATGGTGGAATGGTGGAATTCAGGAATTCAGGAATTCAGGAATTCAGGAATGGGATGCCCAGCACCAACCTGAGCCCCGTGACCCCACCCAGCCTTGAGGGGAGAGCCTGGCCCGGGCTGGGTGTGGGGCACCAGCTCTGACCCCCCCAAAAGCTGCACAGGAAAAGTCCTTATGTAACTTCTGTCCCTTATATAACTGCAAAGAGACCTCCAGGGGCCTTTCCTGGGAGGGAGCAGAGCTTTTTGTGGGATCTGGGTGAGGCTGACCCAGAGCTGGAGCTCTCAGGGGAAGCCTGGGAGTGCAGGGAGTGGAGGACACCCGGGATGGGACAGCCAGGATGGGACACCCGGGATGGGACACCCGGAATGGGACACCTGGGGAGGCCTGATTTCATCACTGTCATTTATTTCTATAATATAATATAAAATAAAATAACTGGGGCACGTCCCCCTGCATGGCAGGGGACAGGTGAGGGTGGCAGGAAAGTGGCACTCGAGGAGAGGCTGGTTTTGCATGAAAAGGGGCATCAGGAGAGGAGATGCCAGGACAGCTCATCCCGTGAGCAATGGGGGACTGAAAGAATGGCAAAGCCCGGCTGTGGGGGGCTGAGGCCGGCTGAATTCCCGGCACAGCCCCGTGAGTCAGCCCGGCAGGGCTGGGAAAACACGGGTGACACATGGGGTGCCCCCCAGGCTGGGCAGGACACGGGCAGGGCTGTGGGGAGGCAGGATTTGGGATGGGCTGGCACTGCCGGGCTGGGGGGCACCGGAGAGACGGGGGAGCCCCAGAGCAGAGGGAATGAACCAGCCCCGATTCATTTCACGGCACAAACCCCTGCAAATCCCTGCTCCTGCTCCCGAAATGCCCCGTGACGGAGCACCCTGGAGTCTGGGGGTGCTGCCTTTGTGTGCCAGGCCGGGATTTGGGCAGGGACCCCCCCCCCTTTCCCCCGGCAGCAGATGGAGACCCACTGCCGATTATGTTCCCGTCACAGGCAGAAGAAAGAGAGACAAATGTCCCGGAGAAAGCTCTTTTCGGGAGGACAAAAGCTGCTTNTGATCCCGGCTCCCAATCCCGGCGCGCTGAGCTCATCCCGGGAACGGCGCCAGCGCGGCTCAACTGCGCACACCTGGCGGGTGAGAGCGACACTGCAGGGACACGGCGACAGCACGGGGGGCACCGGGAAAACCCCCCAATTCCACGGCCGGAACGCCCCCGAGACCCGCATGAAGGCAGCAATCCCGTCGAGAACTCCTTGGCCTAACTCAGGGTTCAAGCAGGGGCTTCCCAAAGTTTAAATTGCCCCAAAAAATCACTCCTCAGTGGTGATGCCCCAGTGCGGGCAGTTCGCGGGGTGTGGAGGGCACTGCGGGCACGGCCGGGCTCCCAGTGCCTCCCAGTCAGCCCCAGTCAGCGGCACGGAGCCCCCCAGTGACACCCCGAGCACGGCAGCAGCCTGGGACAGGCAGGAACTGCACCCCAGAGCTGGGGACAGGTGCCACCTGCAGCTCCCCAAAAGAGAGGAGTGGCAGGGGACTGTCCCCAGGTGAAGCCACCGCGGTGGCAGCAGTGGTGGGGACAGCAGCAGTGATGGGGCACAGGAGGAAGGATGGGGGACAGCAGCAGTGATGGGGACAGCAGCAGTGATGGGGGACAGCAGCAGTGATGGGGACAGCAGCAGTGATGGGGGACAGCAGCAGTGGTGGGGACAGCAGCAGTGATGGGGGACAGCAGCAGCTCCTCACTCCCAAAGGTTCACCCCTGGGACACAGCCTGGCCTCGCTCCCACTCCCTTTTCCACGTGTCCTCTGCCAAAAGCACCAGGAAAACACCTGGAGCAGGGTGGCTGCTGGGGCTGGACCAGGCCAGGTGCCCCAGGGCTGGTGCTGAAAGGGCAGGGAAAGAGCTGCTGGCCCCAAAAGAGCAGGGAAAGAGCTGCTGGCCCCAAAAGAGCAGGAAAAGTCAGTCCAAGGGAACCAGGCCACAGCACTGGCTGCTGTGAGGTGTGAACACCTGCTAAAACTCTCAGCTGTGCCACAGAAAGTTTGTAGGGTGGGAGGTTCCCCCCAGGCTCTGATAGGCACAGGTGGGAATCAGGGAATGTGCAAACACTCCCCAGAGCAGCCAACACCCGACCTGTGCTTCCAGACCATATGGGTGAGATTGGGAATGATTTCAACTGCCAGGACCTGCAGGGAACAGCCCCAAACCCCTCTCCCGGGGCTCCCAGGGAGCAGGTACCCCCCACAGCCTGCAGAAATCATTCTCATTGCAAAGCCCAGGGAGAAAGTTCTCCAAACAGAGACCTCTCCCCTGCAGAAAGCAGAGGAACATTCATTTCCCAGCAGTGCTGCTCCCAGAGCCCTGTCAGAGCACCCTGGGGCTGTCCCTGTGTGCTCCAACCCCACCCCAGGGGAAATGAGGGAGGAAGAGCAGGGAGAAGGTGAAGGGCTGAGAGCCACCAGCTCCAACCAGGGCAATCCTGATTTATTTAAAGAGAATGTGTTCACAGGGGTGGTTAAATACCAGAGAAGGGAGCTCAGTCATGCTGAGAGAGGAGCTGGGACAATGTCTGGCCTTGCAGGGACTCCAGCTTGACCCAAAGTGCCCTGGACAATCCCTGACTTTTGGATTGGCCTTACTTGGGGCAGGAGGAATGGGCCTGAGCTCTCCAGAGGAGCCTTTGAATCTAAATCACCCTGTGATGGTGGAAGGACCCTGGTGAGCTCCCCCTCTTTGTTGTCCTCAGCAGAAACTTTTGGATTTACCAGCTCCTGGTCTGTGGAGAGATTTCTCCATTTTTCCTGAGGATATTCCAGAGGGAGAGAGAAGTTTCTGTCTCTGTTTGCTGCCATTTCTCAGCCCACGTTGGCACATCTGGAATGGATGAAGAGAGGAGCCACAGCTGCAGAATCCCAGAGGTGACAGAGCTGGGGACACGGATGGATGTGGAAGGAGAGGGAGGTTTTGGCTGGAGAAGACCCTGCTGCCTGCAGGGTCTGTGAGGAAGGGATGCCAGGGTATCCTGGGAATCTGAGGGCACAGGAAGAGTGCCCAGGGATGCTGGAACAATGTGCAGAAAACCAGGAACAGGAATGCTGGGACTGCTCCCCAGCACTGCCACAAAACTCCAAAGCTTCAGTCTCAAGAGAAACTTTGATTTGTGTCCCCACGAGGTGCTGAGGGCCCTGACCCCCAGCTCGGGTAGATGAACTGCCCCTGGCCCTTCGGGGCATCTCCAGATCCATGTGCCAGGAGCTGAATCCATCCTGGATCCGACCTGATGGACCTGAGGGGTCACTGGCTTCCAGAAACACTCTGGATTCTGCAGGATGGGTAAGGAATTCCTGCATCCGAGGAGTTCCACACAACACCCCCAGGGCCAAATGGAGACCAGGAACGTGTGGGTCCATACTGGGACCTGCAGGGTTGGAAATCTTCCCCAGGGACAGACTGGGGGCTCTGTGTGGGGACACCTTGTCTGGGGCTCCCACAGTTAAAGGGGCTGAGCAGAGAGGGGGAGAGGGACTTTTGATCAGGGTCTGCCATGACAGGAGGAGGAGGAGGAAGAAGGGTTTTACACTGGAAGGTTTAAACTGGGCAGAGGAAATGCACAATGAGGATGGTGGGGCAATGCTGGGAGGAATTAATTCAGGTTGTGCTCAGAAGGGAGATTTTAACAGGCCCTGGCACTGAGGGAGCTGAGGCAGAACTTGAGGGAAGGTGGAGAGAGACTTTGAACCAGAGCCTGTGGGGACAGGACAAGGGTGAGAGCTTTAAACTGAAATAGGAGCAGAGGGGGTGGCAGAGGATTTGTTAGGCCAGAAGTTCACACAGGGAAGCCACGGAAGTGCAGCAGGAGCAAACTCTGCTCCTGGTAACAGCCAGGCCACAAAGCTGCCCCTGATGGGCTCTGCAGTGCCCTGGCAGCCCCAGCCAAGCCCTCCTGCAGCACCTGAATTGTCACCAACCTGTCCCACAGAGACAGGGCTGAGCTCAGCAGCACACACCTTCAGGAAACACCTCTGGTTTTCCTTGCTGCAGGTTAATTCTGCCCCAGGAAGAATCAAAATCCACGGTCCCAAGTCCCATGGCCATCTCCACCTATGAAATTTGGTTAACAGAAAACAATCAGGACACTGATGGTGGGTCAGTGCTGCCAAGATCCCCCTCTGCTCAGCACAGAGGGAGGGAGATGACTTCAAAGCACTTTTCCATCCCCAAACTCCCAGTTTTGGAGGTCAGAGAAGGGGAAGAGATGACACCCCCATGGCTGTGCTGCTCCTTATCCTGGGCCACCATCCTGGGCTGTGGCAGTGCCTGCAGGGGCAGCAGGGAATGCTCCTCACTCCCTGGGCATCCTGGGGTGAGGGAGGGGAGGAACAGGGTTTAGAGGGGTGACAGCCAGGCCTGGCTGGGCAGCACATCCCAAAATCAGCTCCTGTCAGTGCCAGGGTGTGCTGGGTGCCTTCCACAGGGACAGCAGGCACTGGAGAGCACACAGAAGGAGAAGGATGTTCTTATTCCCATTTCCTACCCAGGCACAGCCCAGGCCACACCTGTGGCACAGCCTGAGCTCCAGATGTTGCAGTGAGTTCAATAATTTGGGGTTGCTGTGTTTTGGGACTGAAACCAACACAGCCAGGACAGAGTCAGGGAAAGCAGGAAAAAATGTTCTTTATGTGATTCTTGGTGAGAAATTAAGACAGAACATTCATTGCCCCCCAGGAAGGTATTTCTGGGAGATTCTCTGGAGAAGGGGCAGTGCCAGCCTGGTCATGCTCCTGGTGCCAAGGGATTTGCTGGGCTGCTGTGGGAGCTCACACAGGGAACTCCCAGAGCTGCAGCAGGAGCCAACCCTGCTCCTGTGCCCTGGGCACAGCCAGGCCTGACAGTGCCCCAGAGCCCCCAGACGTCTCTGAGAGCACAGCCAGGACTCTGCTCCCACCCCAAACCCCAGGCTGGGGGTGCAGTTTCTGCACACAGGGCCTGCAGCAGGGCCATGGAGCCTCCATAGAATTCCAGAGATCCAGCTGCCACCTGGTGTTCGAGCCCAGCTCTGCACAGGCAGCCTCAGTGCACTGCAACAGAGAATTTAGCCTGGTTCAGGGGTAAATATCCTAAATATCCTTCCATGAGCGATGTTTCCAGTGTTGGGGCAGCCACAGCTGCTCTGGGCACCCGGTGCCAGGGCCTGCCCACCCTCCCAGGGAACAATTCCTGCCCAATCTCCCACCCATCCCTGCCCTCTGGCACTGGGAGCCATTCCCTGTGTCCTGGCACTCCTGCTGAAGTCCCTGCTTTTGTAGTCTGGTACTTGGAGAAGCCCTCCCTGACACTCCTGGTTGTGAGATGCTGCTGCCTTTCCCAGCTGAAGGATCCTGATCCACCAAATCCCTCCTCACACAGGAGCTGTGTTTGACCTTTGGCCATCCCTCTCCAGCCCCAGTCTAATTCTGTCACAATTTATTTCTGAGGGAGCAACCCTGATTTACTGCCTGCTTCATGTTTTACTGACAACAATTACAAAACAGTCCCCAGAAGGGCTCTGGGACACTGAGAGTGCAAAGTGCAGAGGTTGTTGTAAACTCTGCAGCTCACAGAAATCATGGCATTTAAAAGAACTGAAGGAAAGATTCCCTGAATCAGCTCTGCAGTTTCCTGCAAAGCTTTTGCTGGACTGAGAGGCACAGCAGCAGTGGCCACCCCACCTGGCCTCTTGAAAGGGAGTTCAGGGTGCTCCCCTCGTGTGCAGTGATGCCAAAAACTCACCAACATTTACTCTGAGGAGAAGAATTCCCTCCATTCCTTCAGACAGTGGATGACACTGCCCTGCCAGGGACAGGCTCAACCCTTGGGAGAACAGGAGCCAGAAAGGTGTGGGGATTCAACAGACAAACAGGTCAGGTAAGAAAAATACTGCCTCTTCTTTAATGTTCAAAGACATCAGTAAACAAACAGAACCGTACAGACAGAGGCTGGACCCCCCCACCTCCCCACACAGCACATTCCAAACCACCACAGGTACCAGGTGAGCACTGGGGAGAGGGGGCAGCCAAATCTGGGATGGGAGGGATGGCCAAGAGAAATCTCTGCTGGGTGAGGGCAGAACAGAGCACTTGGAGGAAGCAGCTTCCCTCACCCAGCAGCAGAGCAACAGCTGCTGGGTACAGCCCAGGGAACAGGTTCCTCTCAGAGCAAACAGCCCAGATCTCTCACTGACACACAGGAGGACCATGTGGGAACTTGGCAAACACAGCTGGAAGCTACATTGGGGTGCAGGACAAACGAAGTGCTGACCTGGGCAGCCAAACCTCTGTTCCACAGGGATTAAAGCCTCCCAAGGAATGAACACAACAGGGAGGTTGTGTCCAAGCCAGCCAAGTGCTGCAGAACTCGTTTGTGAATGCAGATCTGGGTGTGGGGGGAAGGAATGAACCTATGCTCTGCACACATCCTTCCATCCCATTCCATCGAGCTGCTCCCTGATCCAAGGACATCCTGACCCCTACCCCACAGCTGGCCTGGCCTGCTCCAATAACTGCTGGAGCTGTGGAGCATCAGCTGGTTGGAAGGGCCATCAGGAGGAGCAGGAGCTCTCCCTCAGTGCAGGCTGCAGAGGACAGTGGGGTGGTACCTGAGTGGAGGTCAGGGACAGCAGGATGGATCCTGAGCTGCTGCAGACAGGCAGAGATGGTAGGCACAGCTGCTCCAGCTCCCACCTGGCTGGCAGGAGCCTGCATGGCAGTCATGGAGCGTGGCTCAGGCTCTGAGGGCACTCACAGCTGCCAGCCAGGACTCAGCACAGTTCCATTCCCACAGCGGTGCCAGCCGGACCCGTGACACGGTGACAAGGAAGGAACACATGTCACCTCTGTGCCTCTCCAGGTGGCAGGAGCCTGCAGTGGGGCTGTCTCTGCTGCCACCACATGCAATCTAGGATGAAGAGAGGGCCAAAGTGGCTCCTGCAGGGCCCAGTCATGAGCTCCAAGCATCTGTGTCCAAGCGGGAGGCCCCGCAGTCCAGGGCAGAGCCCTCAGATCTCCACGTCGCTCTCCTTGTCATTGTCATGGTCACCATCGTAGAACTCATTGGGAGCTTCAGGCCTGGGGGAAGAGAAATCCCTGTCAGGGAGGAGAGAGACCTGGAGCCCTTGGGACCTGAGGGAATGTCCTATTTGGGGAACACAGAAACTCCTTAGGTAAAAGCAGAGACTCAGAAGTGACCTCCCTGCCCATGAGAATGAGATGGGCTTTAAGGTCCCTTCCAACCCCAAATTCTGGGATCCTATGACTTGTTCTAGGACTCAGCTGGATTCCTCTGGATCCCTCCCATGGGCAGAAAGGGAAGCCACTGCTCCAGAACAAGCTCTGGTACCTGCTGTAGTTCTCCTCAGAGCCTCTCTCCTCGGGGTCGGGCTCATCTGTGCGGTCGTAGCTGAGCAGGTCGGAGGGGACATCGTGGATCTGCACGCTGGGAGCGTGGTTCAGCATCTTCAGGTTCTCAAATATCGTCTGCCTGATCTGATCCAGGTACTGCAGGGACAAAACACAGGGATCACCATGGTGCCATGTGTCACAGCTCTGTCACCTGCCTGCATCACCTCTGTGGTGGCCAAGAGCAACAAATTTCTGCAAGAAGTCACTTATCGGAGCAGAGGGGGTGGGAGAATTCCATTATTGACACTCAAGCATACAAGAAACACACAGGCAACCCAGCTGTTGTTTTTCATTGTTGTTTTGCCCCAGGCTCCAGCTGGTTTCACAGGACAGAGCATCACCCACAGGGCTTTGGAAGTTCAAGGCTGATACTGCAGCGTGGCTGTGAGCACTCACCTGCCTGGAGTTCTGATTCTCAATCCTCGTGCTGACATCAGGGTGAAGGGTGAAGTCTGGAGCGAAGTATTCAAAGTACTCTGAGATGGAAGGAGGCAGAGTTAGAGCACAGAGGGCCAGAAGCTGTGCAGAGAGCAGAGCTCACCCTCCCACCTGCCTGGGAGAGCAGAGCTTAAAAAGCACAGTGATATTCAACTGTGAGTGCAAGGGATTGGACAAAACAACAGAGCAAACAGCAGGAAATGGTGCAAACTGAATCACATGGACACCAACAGCTGTGTCTGCCCAGCAAAGGGGGTGCTGGGAGATCACAGAAGGGACCTTAAACCTCATCTCATGCCAACCCTCTGCCATGGGCAGGGACACTTTCCACCAGACCAAATCCTACCCACCCTGGCCTTGGACACTTCCAGGCATGGCCAAGGCCATCTCCAAGGTCAGGAAGTGCTGACACTTTGGCCCTGGTCAATAGAACATCCCAAGAATTTCAGCTGAGCTAGTGAGGAAAAAAGGTAACTCCAGCTTACCACTGTATGGGAGCTCGTCACTAATTGGTTCATCTACGAGCAAGGACGTTTCATAAGTCCTGAAAACGTGGAAAAAGAGGAGCTCAGTTCACTGAAAGGGAAATGCAGGGATAAATCCCACAGAAGTGCCCAAGCAGGGCCCCCCAGCAGGCAGAGGGACTCACCAGCATCGTGCCACGTTCCGGACTGTGTAACCTCCTCCTCCCAGCACCAGCAAGGGGATGTTGAAGCTCTTCACGTACTCCACACACTCCCTACAAACCCCAAACAGGAAAATGCCAGAGCTGGAAACTGCAGCACAGGTTCAGGTGTCAGGAATGTCCCTCTGAACTCCACCACCACCATGGCTGGTGGGATACACCTGGAGCTTCCAGCCAGGAATCACCACCACAGGGGTGGGGTTGGAAAGGACCTTAAGGTTCATCCCATTCCACCCCCTGCCATGGCAGGGACAACTTCCACTGTTCCAGAGTGCTCCAAGCCCCAATGTCCAACCTGGCCTTGGACACTGCCAGGGATCCAGGGGCAGCCACAGCTGCTCTGGGCACCCTGTGCCAGGGCCTGCCCACCCTGCCAGGAAACAATTCCTGCCCAATCTCCCATCCAGCCCTGCCCTCTGGCACTGGGAGCAATTCCCTGTGTCCTGTCCCTCCATCCCTTGTCCCCAGTCCCTCTCCAGCTCTCCTGGAGCCCCTTTTGGCCCTGGCAGGGGCTCTGAGGTCTCTCTGGAACCTTCTCCTCTCCAGGTGAACACCCTCAGCTCTCCCAGCCTGGCTCCAGCCCTTGGAACATCTCCATGGCCTCCTCCTCCTCCACCACCCCCCTGCAGCACCTTCTACAAAGCCTCATTCTCAGCCCCCCTCCAGTCACACAAATGTTAAAAAAACCCAAAAACTGCTGACAGGCCAAAGCCAAGGCTCACAGCAGAGACCCCTCAGAGCCCTCCAGGTTTTTTTTTCTGTGCCCAGCCCTGCTGCACTCACCCATGGCCTCTTATACTGAGGTTAAAACATCCCAGGCGGTCACAACCCAGAGAATCAGCACCACACTGGGGAACAGAAAAACAAGGGAATGTTGGCATTGCTCTCCAGATCAACACCAGGGGACAGAAGGTAACACAGATCCAGCCCTCTGCAGCCTCTGAAGGCGTGGATGTGTGCACAGAGGTTTGCTTCCTTACCTGCAGGACTATGCAGGTGGGCTGATAGTAATCTACCACCTGGTTAATGACTGGCTGGAAGAGGTGCTTATAACCTATGGAGAGAGAGGTGGATTTGTCATGGCTCTGGAGCACAAGGACCAGGAAACCCCTGGGGCCACGGGGAAAGGGTAGGGAACACCTACTTTGGTCATCGATGCCATCTCGGAGGGGCACGTTGAGACAATAGTAACGGCCACTCTCTGCACCAACCTCATACATGTCACCTGCAAAACAGGACAGCCACAACAGCCCTGAGACTTCAGAGCTCTGCAAAGGCCAGGGCTGAGCTGGGCTCAGTCTTCCCACCTAATCAGGACCCCCTTTCTTACAAGCAGCTACAGTTCTATCCCTCTCTAATCACCTTCTCCCACCATTTCCCCATGCAGCTCAGATTTTGTGATTTACTCTTTGCTACTCCAGCAGAGCTTCCAAGGCATTCTGAAGCAGGTTCCCACTAGAAATGAAACACTCACCTGTGCCAGGGAAGAAATAGTTGCCATATTTGTGAAAGGACACTGTCATGACACGATCTGTCAGGTAGAAAGCCTCCTGCACGCCGTCCCCATGATGGATATCGATGTCGATGTACAGCACACGGGGGTGGTACCTGTGGGATGCAGCAAAGGCATTTGTACACACCCAGCCATCTTCTTTTGATGTGCTTGGAAATTGATATTTAAAACATTTTCTTCTGATATGGTTTGCAATGGATATCAGAACAAAAAGATTTTTAGATGGGGGCAGAAATGTCTTGGGAAAGAACTTGTTTAAGCAGCTGGGTGTTACAAAGTTGCAGATTCTTGTTTCCAATGTGCCCATAGTTAATCTTTAAGAGCTCCAGTGATTTTAATCATATCAGGAAACGAAAGGCAGGCTGGCATGGAGGAGGTGGGAACTGGAGCACTGTGTCCCAGCTGGTGAGCACCAAAAATTCCAGGCTGGGCTAAATTTACTGGAGAAGCAGCCAGAGACACAGAGACAGGGGGAAATGCAAAATGCTGCAGAAATGGCTGCTGGAAACAGGCAACAGAAGAACAGGGACATAAATAATATCCCATGAGGGGGAACTGGGCTGTACTTGAGACCTCTGGTGGATGGGATTAGGAAATGGGAGTGCAGGGATAGTCAGGGAAATCCTGGGGTTCCAAACAGAGCAGGGGAGGGGGAACAAGAAATCCCAGTACATCCCATAAGTCCGACTTTGAGAGCAAATAAACTTGCCAGCAATCATGTAACTACAGTTTGATCAACTCCAAATCCTTTTTAATTCCATGACAGCTTGTCTGAGGTTCAGTGACAAGGAGGGCATTTTGCAGCACAAAAAAAAAACCAACCCCAAACAAAAACCAAATCAACAAAAAAGCCCACAAAACCCAACAAAAACACCCACCTCAGATCAAGTCAAGAAACTAAAGGTATTTCTGTAACTTTTCCTCTCATTCTGAATTTTCTAAAATGAAAAATAACCTGACTCTTTTCTACGGAGACCAAGTGCCCTTTGATCATCCATGTGCAGCCCAAATCCTGTTCTTAAGGCACTCAAACAACTCCAGAAATATCTGAGTCATTTTTGTGAACCAAAACTTGCATTTACTGACAAAAGGCTCACTGTGGCAAAATGCCTGAGGCTCAGGAGCCCCTGAAATGGGATTGAAGAACTCTTCTGTATCCCTCAAGCTCCCTGCAACAAAACTGGAGTCAGATGTTCCAATGCTCAAACCCTTTCTTGTGTCTTAATGATAAGGCCAGGAGAAAAATGAAGTTCTGGATTCCAGAAAGGCAAATGAGACAGGGAAACAGGAAAGAAAAGCAGAGGGACAGCACAAAGCAACCAGCAGAGTTCAGCCCTTGCCCCTGTCCTTACTTGAGCAGTTCCAGGATGCCAATCACGATGTCATTGACGTAACAAAACCCCGAAGCCTGGGAGAGAGAGAAACCCCAACAGCTTTAGAATGAGATCAACAGAGAGCCCAGGCCCCACAGACACGAGGAATCCACAGAGCTGCCTCATTACCTCAAACTTTTTGGCATGATGGAGGCCCCCTGCCCAGTTTATGGCAATGTCACAGATCTAAGAGAGGAAAGAGGAGTTGTAAGTGACAATAGGGTGACAACAACCCTGTACCCTCCCCTCCTTCCCACTTCCATCTGCCCATCCCAGGGGTCCACACCACCCTCCTGGCTTTTCCTCCTCCTGCAAAGCTCCAGCTGGGTTCCAGGGATCAGCACCTCAGCCCCTTTACCTTGTTGTTGAGCTGTGTTGCTCCCTGCAGGGAGGCCCCGGTGTAACGAGAGCAGAATTCAAAGAGGCCTGGGAACACTGGGCTGAAAAAGAAACCACATTCAAACCCAGAACAGCTCATTCCTCCCTTTCCCAGAGCACAGCCAGGAATCAAACTGGCCAGGGGTAACACATGAGCGAGGATAAAGCTCAGTTCTCTGTGAAAAAATTAATTTGGGGTCAGGATCACTTTGTCCCTGCTTGGAAGTCATTGAGCCCCAGCAGAGGAGTGAGCTGGCTGCAAATACAGTGGGAAACACAGGGAATTTGATAATGATTCCCAAAGCTTCCAAAGCAGCCTTGAAAAGGTTTCCAAAACCTTTCAGAGGTTCTGTTTCAAAACTGTCCCCAAAACCTGTCAGAGCCTGTCCTGCCCACAGCTGGGACAGGATGACACTGCCTCAGGAGAGGGGGGGACTGTGACAGCTCCCAATCCCAGAATGATCTGGGCTGGGAGAGAACCTAAAGTTCATCCTGTTCCACCCCTTGCCATGGCAGGGACACCTCCCACCATCCCAGGCTGCTGCAAACGCTGGCCAACCTGGCCTTGGGCACTGCCAGGGATCCAGGGGCAGCCACAGCTGCTCTGGGCACCCTGTGCCAGGGCCTGCCCACCCTGCCAGGGAACAATTCCTGCCCAATCTCCCATCCAGCCCTGCCCTCTGGCACTGGGAGCCATTCCCTGTGTCCTGTCCCTCCAGCCCTTGTCCCCAGTCCCTCTCCAGCTCCCTTGTCAGTTCCTTCAGGTACTGGAAGGCCACACTCAGGTCACCCTTTCCCTTCTCCAGGATGAACAATCCCAGCTCTCCCAGCAGAGCTGCTTCATCCCTTCATCATCCTGGTGCCTCCTCTGGATTTGCTCCACCAGGTTGATGTTTTGTCCCCCAGAGTTGGATGCAGAGCTCAGATTTTTAACAAAGCTGCCACATTCCAGAAGAACTGGAAGCTCTCCCAGAACAAGCAGAGTCTGCAACCCAACAACCCCAAATCTACACCCAAAAAGCAGCACTGGAACATCTCCAGGAAAGGGAAAGGAATCAGGGAGGCTCCACACCCTCATCCACACAGGAGGGATTCCAACCCCAGGCAGGGATGGGGCATTCCAGGAGGGCTGCAGGGCCAGGAGCAGCTCGTGGGGCACTCACCAGTCGTCCCCCACGTTGAAGGCGTTGAGGCTCTTGGTGAAGCCCTGCATGTTGTTGGGGCTCACCCTCTGCAGGAAGTCGATGTAATCCTCCGAGTGGAAGCGGCACATGTCGTGCTGGGACGCCTGGTAGGGCTTGAACACCTTCCAGAGACAAAAGCAGCAGCAGTTACTGCCCATCCAAACCCCTGCTCCTCGGGCTGGAAGAAATCTCAAGCTAATTGATACATTAAAAATGTAACGCTGGTATTTGTGTTCATTTAAATTCAACAGCTGCTCCATGAAACCTGCTCTCCTCTCATTTTCCCCTTTCCTAAATCCACCTCCTGCCTCTCCTGACTGCAGCTCTCAACATAAAATCTCTTCCTACCCCGTGGCACATTCCCCTGCTTGGGCAGCAGAATGAAGCCAGAGCTTTTCCTTCACCAGGGGGATCATTCCTTCCTCAGGCACCAATTTTCCACAATTTTAGGACCTTGATCTAGGGGTGGTTCTGGTCCCTCTGCAGGATTTACTGACAGGTTCCAAATTATTTGGTGAAATCTCCCAGAGAGATGAAAGAGTTGCATAATTTTTGTTTCCTTTGGAAAAGAAAATGGGGGGGAATGGTCAGGGAGGTGGATGGATCCAAATCCAGGATCTTGTGACAACACAAGTTTGGCACTTAGGGCACAAACCTCAGCAGAGGGGAAGTTAACAATTAACACCACTGGGAGGGGAAATTCAATTGGTAAGAGATCTTTCCTGTGATTCCCAATTTCTCTTATTTAAGGCAACCACTTTGTAGAAAAAGGGGAATGTGAATGTAACAGGAAGATGCACAAGCTGGTCTCCAAAGGGAAATTCCTCAGGACAGCTGCACCATGTCCCTGTTTTCTGTGCTCAGCAGGAAACCTGCTCATTTCCAGAGCCCCAAACAAGCCCATTCCCTCCTCTCCTGGCGTTTTCCAGGTGGATTTGTGGAATTTGGTGTTTCTCAGAGGGTGCTGCCTCTGACAGCTCCAACTGGGGATGAGGCAACTCCTTGGAACAGCTGCTGAGGGGAAAATCAGGAGCCATTCCCAGGGATCCCGATGGTTCATTAAACCAAACCAGACCAAAACTGATGGCAAAGAGAGAAGAAATGGCTCCCACTGGACAGCCAGAGGCTCTCAAAGCAGGGATGTGGGAATCAAACAGAAAGGGAGCGAAAAACCAGACTGCAATCTTCACTGAGCTGCTGGCAGGACAAACGTGGCTCCTTCCACCCTTCCCAGCAATCCCACCCACGCTCCTGAGCTGGGAGAGGTGGGAAGAGGCAAACCCAGCCCCACAGGATCACAGCCTTTTGTTTTAAGGAGGCAGGAACAATGCAACCACGACACAGAATTAGCAGGATTTCCCACAGTCCCAGCTGCTCCAAATCCAAATCCCTGGTTTTATTTGCTCCTAACTCTGCCAGCCCCTGACTGTCTGGGGATGAAGCTGTCTCTGAGGTTTTCAGCTTCCCAGTGGCATCCTGTGGAAAATATAACCCCAAAAAAAGAATTTCAAGACTGAAAATGTAGAGCTCTGCCCACTTCAGGCAGGGATGTGCCATTTACACGTGTTAGGTCAGAACATGTTTTTTGGTTGTCCCTGCAAGGAAAAGCCCAACTCTGGGGAAGTTAAGTGTGGAAACCCACACAGTGACAGTAAAAATCTGGAAGAGAAACTTGGCAAAGACTCCCCACAGTGTCCCCAAGTGCTGCATTTCCACACAGTCACTACGTGGGTTTACCACTGGATGTGGTTTTATTCGGAAATTATATTAATTAAGGAAACTTTCCTCATGTCTAAACATCTAAAATCCTTTTCATAAGTTGCCTGACCTCACCAGCTCCAGGACTGGGCTCTACAGCCATTACTGAGCGCTGTCACCCACCAAGGCTGCCCTGGAACCCGCCCTGGGGGCTCAGCTCTGGACCCTCGGTGTGCCCTCAGCTCCGGACCCTCGGTGTGCCCTCCTGCCCCCATCCCCGCCCGGCTGCGGACACGCGGGGCTTACGATCATTTTCTTGTAGAGGCCGTAGTGCAGCACCAGGCTGTGCGTGAGCGCCAGGCGATGCGGCTTCATGGGGTGCCCCGCGCCTGGAACGGAACCGCCAATAACGGGGATTAACGGGGCCCCAGGGGCACAACGGCCGCTCCCGCCGCCCGCCGGGCACCGCGCTCCGCTGCAGCTCCGGGCGAGGCCGCGGTGAGGAGGAGAGAGGGGAACGGGGAGAGAGATGAGAGAGGGGAGCGGGGACAGGGGGGGACGGGCCGGGCCACACCCCCGCCCGCAGCCGGCGCCGCCCCAGCCCCACGATGGCCGCTCCGCCGCCCAGCCCCGGTGCTGACCCGGCCCCGCCCCCGCACCGTAATGGAAGTTCCCCACGTCCGGGTCGTAGAAATAGGCCACGGTCTTCGCCATGGCGGACGGGCCGCGCCGCGCTCCCGCTTACGTCATCGCGCCGCGCTCTCGCTTACGTCATCGCACCGCGACACCCGCCCGGGCCCGGGGGCGTGACTATGATGAATGGGCGTGGCCAAAGGGGCGTGGTTTCATGGAGGGGGCGTGGCCACCGCCCCCGTGGTCCCAGTGTCACCCCCGGCACCCTCCAGTTCCAGACTGGTCCCAGTTGCCTCCAGCGCCTCACAGCTGGGCCCAGCTGCTCCCTGGTGCCCACACCGGCCCCCGATGCCCCCCGCTGCCCACGGTTAACCGCAGGCCCAACGAGTTGCGCCACTCTGCCCGCCCAGTACCCGCCCCCAGCTGCACCCACTTACTCCCGGTTGCCCGCTGGACTCTCTCCCATAGCCCTGTGTCATCTGCCCAGTCATCCTCAGCTCCCCCAGTTATCCCTCACTGCCCCTCACCTACTCCCAGCTGCCCCCATTACTGCCAGGTGCTCCCAGTTACACCCAGCACATCTCAGTTGCCCACTGGACTCTCCTCTGCAGGCCTGCAGCTGCCTCCCAGTCATTCCCACTTACTTCCAGATGCCTGCTGGATTCTCACATAATTCTACATCTGCTCCCTCAGCAGCCAGCATTCACTCCTCCCTGCTCACCTACTCCCAGTCACTCCCAGCTGCTCCAATTACTCCCAGTGAGCCCACACCCCAGCTGGATTCTCTTCTCTGGCCTCACATTTGTCCCCCAGTTAGTCCTGCTTGTCTCCCAGTCACTCCCAGCCTCCCCCTGTTACCCCCACCCCCGGGGCACAGGGGATGGGGCAGTGAGGATTCCATGGACACCCCCACCTTGATGGGACTCCTTCCATTCTGAGGGATCCAGCTCCAATCCCTGCGGGATGGGGACCCGCCACCACCAGCTGTCACCTGTCCAGGTCCCACCCCAGGAGGGTGCAGGTCCTCCAGAGGTTTGGAAAGAACCCTTTGAAGGCAGCGCCAGCCAGGAGGAGGACAAAAGCTGGGTGGAAAATTGCTGGGTGTGAGGAGGCAGCGGAATAGGGGAAACCTTGGAGCTGACAAGGGATGGAAACAGGAGTGTGCTGGGAGCAGTGCTGGCTGGGAATGGCAGCAAAAACCTGCTCCATGTGGGCTGGAGAGAAGGAAGGGTGAACAGAGCAGGAAGCCTTGTCCAAAGGCTTGGAAAACCAAGCCAAAATCAATGCTTGGTCCTGCCAGCCTCCTGCTGGATGGTTTCCCACAGACAGGAGTTTGGGATGATGGAAGCTGTGCTGGAGACAGGCTGCTCAGCCCAGCGGGGTCTCAGAGAGGGGCAGGACCCCCGGAGCTGCCTGAGGATGGGGACCAGGAGGCACTGGGATGTTCCCTGGCATCGCAGTGGGTGCCAGGCTGGGTTTTCCAGGGGATGGAAACCCCTTGGAAGCAGCAAGAGGAGCTTCATGTCTGTATGGGATGGGGCACAGTGGGATGGCAGGGACTTCTGGGTGCTGTGCTGGCTGCAGGTGGAGGAGACAATGTGTCAAGGTGTGATTAAATCGTGGGGTTATTTAATGATATTTCTGGCTGTCTCTGTCCCCCCCCAGGGGATGCTGTCCCCTCCACACCGCTCCTTGTGTGGGTTTCCTTTTAGGATCCCAGCCTGGAGCAAGGATCACAGGATGGTTTAGGGGATAGGATTGGGAGGGACCTTACAGATCATTTCATTCCAATCTCCTGTCAGGGCAGGGACACTTTCAGAGGAGACCCAGGACTCTCTCACCGTGACCCCACAGGGCTGGGGACACTCAGAGAGGTCACCTGGCACCGAGCCCAGCACCCACAGAGGGAAACAGCAGGGATTCAAACGTGCTGGGCAGCACGGCTGCCCCGGGACTCGGGGAGCGCTGACGTCGCAGGGTGGGTGCTCCCTCGTGACGACTGTCCTGTCCCTGCTCCGCCAGCTGCTGCCACCAGATAACGCCTGGCTGGGGACATGGAGCACATCCCAGTGCCCGGCTGGGGGAAGGAGGAGAGGAGAAGCACGTCCCTGCTTCCAGCTGGGATCACTTTGCTGCCTGAGCTGTCCCTCTGGAAGCCGGCTGCTGCTCCGGGCATCTTCACGGGTGTCGGAGCAGAGCAAGGGATATTTTTAGATGCTCTTTGTGCTCAGAGAGCAAAACCAGGCTGTGGTTTAAGGGCCATTAGCTGCTGGGCACGTTGGAAAAGCTGAAGGAGGGCTGAGGATTCGGGGACACGTTTGACACGATGGGATGGAGCAGCTTTGCAGACTCAACGACAGTTTCTGGCCTGAGCGTTGAAGGGAAGATCCCAAGAGGATCCAGGATCTGGGCAGTCCAGCCCGTTTAGCTGCCACACGGGGCCAGGGCAGCTGATCCCCCAAAAGGACGTGTTTGCATTGTTTGTGGGGTGATGTTTGCTCCAATGGCTGCGGAAGAAGTGCGGGGAAAGTGTGGACAAGAGGTAATGTGGAATTTTGCTGGGAGCGGAGCCAGCCGAGGGACAGGGTGACGGGGTGATGGGTGACAGGTGACAGCACTGTCCCACCAGCCTCTGCTCGGTCACTCTGTCCACTCCCTCCCAAGCCACCTTTTGATGTGGAAGCTTAAAATTTCAGTGTTTCCAGGCAGTGCCTGGAGAGGGACTGAAGGCCCAAGGATCTCCAGGATTCAGGGAAGCCCCGAGGGGGTGGTCTGGGAAGGAAGGGCAGGGAATGGTGGTGCTGGATGAGGTGGGCAGGCAGAAAGAAGGCAGCTGTCTATCCCAGAGCTCCAGCCAGATTGTCCTGTGTCTCAGATCCCACTACCTTGGCTGGTGGGGTCACACAGGAGCTGGGATGGGGTCAGGAGGGACAGGGGATGCAGAGCTCAGGCTGTGGATGTGCCATGAGCATCCAGCCCCAGCCACAGCTGCACCTCCCTGCCTTAGTGTGGGGCTTTGTCTCCATGTGGGCTCTGTCCCCGCCGGCCAGGATGGACACAGCCATCCTGCTCGGGAGGGAGAGCTCCCTTGTGTGGATTCTTGCCTCAAATGCTGGCTGCTCTTGGGGCAGAGAGGAGCCAGGGTGTTGTTCCTGGGTCACCTGCGAGGTGCTGTGTGGGACCATTACAGTGCTAACGGGGTCCTGCAGTGGGACAAGGACTGAGCCCCTGGAAGGACACTGGAGCTGAGGTGGTGCAGGCAGGATGGGGACTGGGAGCAGCCCATCCCTGCTTGGGAGAATTAGGAAGAGAAACACCATCAGCTGGGATAATCCAGCTGCAGAGCCAGGAGGGAGCAGCTTGACAGCAACAGGACCCCCCTCCTCATCCTGGTTCACCCCACAAATGCCAGGATTTGTCCTCAGGGAGGGCCAGGCTGCTGTGCCACCCTGTGTCCCCCAGCTTGTGGAAACGCCTTGACAGCAGAGGCTTTGGGAAAATGGGAATGTCCCCTCGAGGTGGGGAGTCCTGGTCAGCCTGGCACGGCTGGAGTCGGGAAAGGGGGTGGGCTGCTGGCAGGGGGTGGGCAGCTGGGAGGGTGCAGCAATGCACTGGGTGGGCGGGGACGCCCAGGAGGAGAAACAGAGATTTATTGTGCAGGACAGCGTGCGTGGGCACGAGGAAAACGGGAATAGGCTCACCATGACTGCACCCCCTCGGGCCCCACAGAAACCCAGACCTGCCAGTTCCCCCTCTGCACAGAAACCAGGGCAAAGAGCAAACTGCTGCTTTTGAGGTTTGCTTTGAGAGGTCTTCCTCAGCAGAGACTTGCGTGATGTGGCAGCTTGTTGGTCCAGGGTTTGGAGACTTCTCCTCCCCTGTGGCCCAGCAATCCACGGCAGCAGGAAAAGTCTTGGTCTTGCCCTTCTATCCTAGGGCCTGTGTCCCTGTCAGGACAGTGGGCAGGTGGGTGTCACCTGTGATGCAGTGATCTCCTGAAGTCACAGTGATGGAGGAGGCTCCTGAGAGCCAACCTGGTCACCTGTGCAGAGGGACAGGAGCCCTCAGCAAGGCACAGCTGAGAGCCTGGAGGAGTCCCAGGCTGTGTCACAGCAAGACAGGCTCAGGGGGATAATTCAGGGAGGAATGTGTGTGTGTGGATCACTTCACTGGAGATGGGGTGGGAGGGATTTCAAGGGTTTGGGTGGAGAACTGGCAGGTGGCTGAAGGATGGAAAGGAGCAGGTCTAACTTCCAGTAGCACAGGAGTGCTGGGTGAAGCCTCCCAGAGTGAGGATAATGTAATGGAGATGGAGAAGGAGGCTGTGGGACCAGCAGAGCCTGAGATTTCAAATGGCTTAGCCACTCCTTTTTTAGGAGGGAGGGAGACACAGGAGTCTCCCGGGGCTCATTTCCCACCATCTCCTCGGCTCTGGGATCCCAGTGTGGGTGACTGCACCCCTCTACCCCCCAGCACGCTGCTGTGTGATCGGTGCTGCTCTCACTGAGCCCCACTCCCACCCTTCTCCCTCCCATCGCCAGGGCTCAGTGCCCTAAAAATCCAGGGAAGGAGGGTGCCAGGGGAGCTCGGCGCTGGCACGCGTGCGGGTGAGGTTGTTCGCCCCGGGGCGGGCGGCAGCCTGGCAGCTTCCCTGAGCAGCGCTGTCCTGCTGCAGCCGCCGGCATCTCCCTGAGCTCCTCTCTGCACCTTCCTCCGCCGAAACTGCTCCGGAGAGGTTTTTTTTTTCTTCCTGGGATCGGGACAGGCGGGTGCTCTTGCGGCGGAGAGCGGCAGAGAGCGGCAGGCGGGAGCAGCTGGCTCCTTCCCGGGGAAGGCAGGCGGGGAGCCGGGCCCGGGGGCCGGAGGATGCTGGCCGCGGTGCCCAGCCGCGGGGATGCGGGGTTGCTAGGAGGCAGGTGAAGGTGAAGGTGAAGGTGAAGAGGAGAGCGCTGCGGAGCACCGCAGGCCCAGGTACCGCCGCAGCGGGGCCGGGGGACGGGCGTGGGGGGGAACCTTCTCCGTGCCGGGAAGCGGAGCCGGCGAGTGGAAATGCGGGCGCTGAGCCCTTGGGATAGGAGCCGGGAGCGCCCGGGCGAGCCGGGGCGGAGGGAGCGGGCTCGGTTCTGCGGGAGGACGATGCGGGAGCAGCCGGCGGCTCGGCCCTCCGCCAGCCCGGCTGCCTCGGCTCCCCCGTGCCTGCCGGCACCGGTACCGGTGCCGGTACCGCCGGAGGGCCTCGCCCGTGAGTCCCCAGGGCTGCGGGGGAGCGGCGCGGCGGGGGAGGATGCTCGGCCATCCTCCGGCAAGGGCGAGCCGGGGAATGCCGCCCGCCGCAGAGCCCCGGGCAGGCCGGGCACCGGTGCCCTTGGGAAGCCGCCTGCAAGGGACGGGGGAGCGCCGCAGCCCGGGGCCGGCGGGCCTTGCGGGGACGCTGCCGCCACCGCTGCCCTTGGGATGCTTCTCGCCGGGGGCGTGCGGGGCAGCAGTGTCCTTGGGAGACCGCCAGGAGCCACCTCCAGCCGGTCCTGTCCTCCGTGCGGCCCCGCACCGCGCCGGACCTTGCGGGGCGAGGGCTGAGCCCGGGGCTGGGCGGCCGGGAGCTGCCTCTTGCCGGGCAGGAGGAAGGGCAGGATGGGCACAGGGTGGCGGCGAGCGCCGGGGCTCTGACCTGCCCTCCTCCTTCTCCTAGATCCGCATGTCAGACCATAACCACCCCAGCGATGGGGAGTCAGACCCCCAGCACGGCATTACTGTGGTCTTCCTCCTCGTCCTGGTGTTCTTCGTCATGGGGCTGGTGGGGTTCCTGATCTGCCATGTCCTCAAGAAGAAGGGGTACCGGTGCCGGACCTTCCGCGACGAGCTTGACCCAGATGACAAAGACGGGGTGCAGGAGCTCCAGGATGGTGAGTGCCGGGGCCGTGGGGGCTCGGCCTTTTGCCTGGTGTGAGCTCGTGCTCCTCATGCACCCTTCTGGGATGTGGGATGGGGCTGGGAGGGTCACCTGTCACGTGTGGCTGGGTTGGGACCAAGGGCTGGGGCGGTGTTCCCTGGGGATCGGGAGTGTGAGGGATCCCTCTGATCCGCCAGCTGACAACCGCTGGAGGTGACAGGGAGATGGGAACCAGTGCCTGGCCCTTCCCAAAGGAGCATTATCACCAAAAGGGAATTCTGATCAACATCCAGGACTTGCTGAATCCCCAGCATCTCAATGATAATCTCTGTTCCCTGGAGGAAAACCTCTCCCAGCTGGAGCACAAGCTGTCCCTGTGCCCCTCTGGCATTAGGATGTCTGGCAAGGAGCCAGCTGTGTTTGCTATCAGTCATGTCTTCTTCTAGTCCCTGCTGTGTTTATGCAGACCAGAGAAACAGAGGTGCTGCTGGAAGGGGAAGGGACCTGTGGGGAATTTTTTCCATCGCTTCAGGCCACTGGAAGCTGCTCTGGGGTGGTTGGATTGGGGAGTCACTGCCACATCGAGCGTGGGTGCCTGGCCCAAGCGAGCTCTGTCATTTGGTGTTTCCTGAGTCTCTGCTGAAGTGGGGAACACACATTTCTCCAGCCTCTTCCCAGGCTGGGAACAGCCACATGGTGCCACAGAACTCCTCCAGCTCCCGTGTGCCGCCGGCAGTGCTGGGGAGGATCAGCACCTCCTGCACTCAGGAGGGAAATGCGGCTCCTCCGGCTCACCCACGGATGCAGCCAGAGCTTCCAGGTGTCCATGGACCTGCTCCTCTGTCCATGGCTGTACATGACATGGAGACAGTGTCTGAGCCTTCCAGGGTAGGCTTTGCCCTCTGGAGACACCACAGCCCCGGGGAACATCTCCATGGGCTTCCAAGATCATGGGAGCCGCCCTTGGGCCTTTGAGGCAGCTGCCTGCCAGAGCACAGCTCCAGCCTGCTTACAGGAACACCTCACTCTGCTGACCAGGCTGGAGATCCATCCATCCACCCAGGCCTCCTGCCTCCAGCAGTGCCTGGGAGCAGGTTGAGGTGAACACTGGGGATGAATTCCACAGCAGAGCAGGCACCAGCCAAGGTTCCTCAGAACAGTGTTTTAAGCTTTTAACAGTATGCAGCTCTGGGGCTCTCTCTGTCATTGTGTGTCCCCCATTTCTGTGTTTAGCAGGTCCCAGAGGGTTTGTTTTCTGTTTACCCTTGGAGCCCTGGGCACTTGCAGCACCCTGCAGCCAGGGGCTCCAGGGCTGGGCAAGGACCCTCCTCTTTCCACTTTTTGGAACCTGCTTCCCGCTCATTCCCCCAGATGCTCCCCTGTTCTGAAGGAACAACACCAGCCCCTCTCCCTGCACACGCAGCTGCTGCCTCAGCCCTTTCTTTTCCAGGATGAGGGATCTAGTGTTCCCCAGTGGCTTCCTGGTGTGACAGGGGACACGAGGCTTCTCCAGCCACTCTGCTGATGCAGCTGCTCCTTGGAAGGGATGAGTGAGTGGAGTCCCTGAATCCCAGCCCTCAGTGCCACGTTGTCTCTTTTCAGATGAGGACGAGAAGAACGATGACACCGTGGAGAAGATTGTGAGGTGCATCATCCAGAATGAAGGTGAGCAGGTCCATGGGCCGGCCCACAGCCCTGCTGACCACTGTGGCTGACACATTCCTGTTCTTCCCTTTCTCCTCAGCAAACGTGGAGGCCCTCAAGGAGATGTTGGGCGAAACTGAAGGGGACGTGCCAGTGCCAGTGCCCAGGTGAGGGAAGCTCACAGCAGCTTGTGGCTGCTGCAGGGTGAGGGACCAGCAGCCCCTTCCCAGCTGCTACAAAGCATCTTCCCAGTGGGGAGTCCCTCTCTCCCAAGGATTTTGCAGAGTGCTTCACCCCATTGTCAGGTGGAACAGCTCTTCCTCATTCCTGTCCTCAGCAGAGGTTCCCCCCTCCCAGAGCTGCTGCTCCCAGGGCTTGCTGCAGTGGGGCTGCACCAGGGTTGGGACATCTCCCTGAGGTGACACAACCTGTCCTGTCCTTCTGTTGCAGCCTCTGTCCCCACAGCAGCAGCCAGGACGGGGGCCCGCCCCATCACCACACGGTGCACCTGGGCTCCACGCAGGCCCCCTGCATCCACTGCAGCCGGAGGAAGAGGCACCCGCTGCAGCGCCAGGGCCGCTCCAAGGAGGGCAAGAGCAGGATGTATCCCGGAGAGACCACCGTCTTCTCAGTGGGCAGGTACCCAAAGGAGCTCTGCCAGGCATTGCCCTGCTGCAATGAGCACCACGGGCTCTCCTCAGCCCTCCTGTTCCTTCCCCCTTCCCCACTTGCCCGAGGCTCTCACATTGAGATGTCCCAGCAGCAGCTGGAGAGCTCCTGAGGACCCAGGTGCTTCCTGCCCCTGGAAATGCCTGTGGTGTGTGGCAGGCTGTGATGCACCGGTGCCTTCCCTCCTTCTCTGGGAATGTGACTCAAGCTGGGCTTTCCTGCTGAGTCAGTGCTGGGCACAGCCCCAGCTCCGTGTCCTTTCAGAGCCCACTGTCCCAGCTGGGTGCAAGCAGGGCCCTTCTCAACCACCTGGGGGCTTTAGGGGCCTCACTGTGGGGGCAGAGGGGGCAGCATGTCCCAGGTGCAGGCCACCACCCGCTCAGAATGCAAGGGTGGCTGTGCTGCTCCGGGCTGCTGCCCCCAAAGTTGTCTGTAATTAGATGACACGGCAGCAATGTAAGAATAGGGGAGTGTTCCTGATACTTCCCACAAATGCTTTCCTGTCCCCACCTGGTTTCACCCCAAGGGACTTCCTGAGCTTCCTGTGGTCTCTGTGTAGTCACTAACCTGTAGAACAGTCTGGAGGCTCACCCAGGCTGCCTCACACCCAGCAGAAAGGGTTGGGAAAGTCTTCCTGGGCTTGGCTCCCTCTGGCTGGAGGTGACTGGAGCAGGGTGACAGGCAACTGCTGGTGCCTGGATGGCCACCATGGTGAGACACAAAGCTCTGTCATATTCAGAGTGTGCACGAGGTCTTCATTCAGGGCCTGAGCCTTGATGGAACTTCATGTTGTGGTCCAGAGAGACAGTTCTTCCATGGGAATGCTGGGCCAGAGTGGGCATGGAATTGTGGAATGGTTTGCATTGGAAGAGACCTCAAAGTTCATCCCATTCCCCCCCTGCTACGACAGGGACACCTCCCACTGTCCCAGGCTGCTCCCAACCCTGGCCAGCCTGGCCTTGGGCACTGCCAGGGATCCAGGGGCAGCCACAGCTGCTCTGGGCACCCTGTGCCAGGGCCTGTCCACCCTGCCAGGGAACAATTCCTGCCCAATCTCCCATCCATCCCTGCCCTGTGGCAGTGGGAAGCCATTCCCTGTGTCCTATCATGTGGATTTTTCCATCACCATGGGCAGGACCCTCAGCAGGGAGGTGAGCTGGAGAAACAGGGAGACCTGCTGGACCTCCCCAGGCTGAATTGTAGCTCAGATCACATCTTGTGGGCACTGCCAGCTCCTGGCTCCCTCCATGCCCGGGCTGTCCTTGGGGGTGGTGCCCGCCAGGCCAGGGCTCTGCACAGTCGTGTTCTCACCGCTAATTCATTCCCTGGCTGGGGCCCAGCTCCATCCCCTGCTCCATGTCCTTTGTCCGTGCTCCTCCCAGTCTCCTCTCGCTCACCTCGGAGTGCTGGACAAGATGGTCTCCTCTCCCTAAGGCACCTTCCCTCAATTCCTGGTTTTTTCTCCTAAATCCTGTTAATATCCCACCCCACACCAGCCTTCTCCACAGGGCAGCCACCCCATTTCCCCAGGGCTGTATTTTCAGTCCTGAATCTCTTTGGTACAAGGTCCGACTGCAAAAGGACCTGTGTGCCCATGAGGTACGATCCCACGTCCAAATTCTGCTTCTTCTTTCCAAGCTGGGCCCTTTTCTCTTCCAAATCCTGGATGACTTTTCCAGGATTGTCCTTCCTGTGTCTCATTTATGACAAATATCTTGAAGTACTTTGACTCAGCACTGACCCTGCAAAACAGGGCTCCTTTAAGCCACCTCTAGAGTCAGAGACACACCCTCAGGTCTTGCTCTCCTTTGGGTTTGGTACTGGTTTTCTCCTTGGATGCAGTGGTTGAGAGTCCAGCCCCCTCCTACATGGAATGAGCCCTGGTCCTGGTAGGAACAGGCTCATCCCTGAGGAGTGGAAAGGATGGGAGCTGTGAATATCCACCGAGATCATCCAGGGCTGGAGTGTGGGGCATCTGAGGAGGCTTTTTCAGCCTGGAGAATTAGAAAGGGATGATCTAATTGTCCTCTAACACTTCCCAAAGGGTGGGTGAAGTTTAAATGAAGATAGAACAAGATTCTCCTCAGAGATCCACTGGGAAGGGCAAGAGGCAATGGCCATGAGTTAGAACAAGAGAAATGCAGAAAAAACACAAGGAAAAACTGTTCTGCCATGAGAATGGTGCAGCCCTTGACAGGCCTGAAATCTCCACCCTGAAGATTTCCAAAACCTGACTGGACAGGGAAAAGTGCTTGAGGGTGGGAGGGGGCCCAGGTATGAGCAGGGCTCTAGACTGGAGACCTTCTGAGGGCTTTTTGCACCTAAATTGTTCTAAACTTCTGTGGTGTAAAAAAAGATGAATGCAATGATGGGATCTTTGGAGGACAGGGTTGCTCTTGAGACACGTGGTTTATTGCAAGGCCCAAGGTGGAGGGAGCCTTGTTCCCAGCTGCCAGTGTCCAGCTGAGGTGGTCCTCCAAGAGCGTGCTTGTTCCCAGAGTGCCGATGTCCCAAGAGGCCGACCCCTTGTTTCTTTACTGTTTTATCTCCTTGTCTTTTGAATACTCTAACTTACAATGACCAACCGGGTACCTTATGGGACACAAATCCTACTACATTTACATACAGCCTACAGGGACTACTAAATTACCATAGGGGCTACATTCTAAACTTTAAAAGATACTCTGTAAACTACCCTTTTCCTGCCATGCTAGCAGGAATCCCCTCCCCCTGATTTCTTTGGTATTCCTTTGTTTGCCAGGGTTGCTGCACAACATCCTGTCTTCTAGGTGGCTTTCTCACATCTCAGAACTCACTACCATCTCCACTTCATTCACAGACTTAATATTTTCAGAATCTCCTGCCAAACAATCATACCTATAAGATTTCCTGTCTCACCATTCCCAACACTGTGGCAGTCAGGGTTATGTATGGTACAGGATGATTTACCACTTAGCTCAGTGCTTTCCCTCAACCAGCTGCAGTCAGTGGCAGAGTTTGTCCGTAGAACATCTGTGTCTGACGCTCTGTCCTCAGCCCCATCAGCCACAGTGTGTCACATCCCACTGAACCCAAAGCTCCAGGGATGCTGAGAGGCAGCCAGCCAGGGCTCCCCTGCCTTCCCTCACCAGCCAGAGGTTGGCTACGTTACCTCTTGTGCCCTCTCCAGCCCAAACCCTTCCTGCTCTCTGACTCCACTCCCCACTCTCCCAGGCTGACATTGCTCAATGGCATTACCAAGAAGTGACCCTGTCACTTGCGTCTCCTTCCTGTTCCTCTTCAGCACCAGAACATTCTTTGGTCTCCCCAAACCACAGTGCTGGTGTGTTATCTCCAAATATCTGGATAGACCTGAAAGGTCACATTTGCTGCTGCTTGGCCTGACCCGAGCAGTTCTCTGGAGCTGCAGCATTTCTATTCTCGACCCTCTCAATCCTGAGCAGCTTTCTGACCCTGCTGAGGGGTTGGTGCTGTCCACAGGCTGGGCTCCAGCCTGGAAGTGGGTTTCTTCATCTCTGCCAGCTCACCTGGCATCTGTTCTCATCCTTTGGACCGCTCTGCTTTTCCTTTGGAACAGCAGTACTGCCATGTGCTTGATCTGTGCACCTTGCTCTTCTTTCCACACCAGCAGTACTTGAACTTTCTGAAATTGTGATTTGCCCTGACACCAATTCCCAGCTGAACCCCAGCAGAGCCAGGTCCATTGGCTTTTCCATGTGCAATCCAAGGGCACTGAGAGCAGGGGAGGGTGAGCCATGGGCTGCAGAGGTCCCAGTGGTGGGATTGGGGTGGACACCAGCTCACCGTGCAGGAGATTTCCTGTCTGCTGGTCCAGCAGTGCCTGGCAATGCTGGTGAGGAGGAGTCACGGTTTGTCACAATCAGCACAGTCACAGTTCAGACTCTCAGGCTTTGCTGACACCTTACCCCTCCCAGGCTGAGGGGATTGGGAGAGGAGAAAGCTCCAAGGGCACAGGCACTTTAGAGCCCTTCCTTTGCCTTCCAGAGGGGTTCCAAGAGAGCTGGAGAGGGACTTAGGACAAGGGCACAGAGTGACAGGACAAGAGGGAATGGCTTGCTGCTGCCAGCAGGCAGGGCTAGATGGGATATTGGAAAGAAATTGGTGGTGAGACCCTGGCACAGGTGCCCAGAGAAGCTGTGGCTGCCCCTGGATCCCTGGAAGTGTCCAAGGCCAAATTGGATAGGGCTTGGAGCAACCAGATTGAGGGGAAGTTGTCCCTACCCATGGCAGGGGGTGGGACTGGATGATCTTCTAGGACCTCCTTCCAACCCGAGCCATTCCATGAGTCTATGATCCCTAACTCCTCTCTTCTCCCCACCTGCAATGTTACATCACCTCTGATTTTTAACCCACCCTCTGAGGGTCTCAGACCCATTTCTGCAGCTTTTCTCCTGCCCACCCAGGAGCTCTGAGCTGTTGCCTGTTCATGGTGGAACCTTGGTGAACCACACCAGGGGATGGTGCAAAATGTGCTCTGGCAGATTTCAGCCAAACAATTCCTTCAGCCTTTGATCCCTGTATCCAAATCACTGCCAAACCCCGTCCCTGCCCTCACTTAGGGCACGGTCTCATCCAGGTTGTCTTGGAGCATTTCCGAGAGCTGTGATCCACCTTGCTGCTGGGAGGGCAAGCTCTGCCCCAGCCAAGATCTGGATTGAGCTTTCCATCCTTCTCTTTCTGTTTGTTTTGCTCAAAATGAAGGGGAAAATGAGTTTGGGTGCAAGTTTGGCTTGTGTGGGTGTGAACGGGTCTGAAAGGTTGGAGATCACAGCAAAGAGAGGAGATCCGGGGCTAGGGGTCCAGGCGAGGTGGGAATCCAGCTGTGGGACAGCACGGAAAAGACTGCTCTGTCCTGCCCCCGTTCCAGGTTCCGTGTCACACACATCGGGAAGAAACCGCCCGTCCAGGACGGCGCCCTGCCCGCCGGCAGCCGGCAGCCGAGCACGGAGGAGCTGGAGCGCAGCAGCGAGATGCTCCAGCGGGAGCGGGCTCTCAACGGGACTGTCCCCACGGGTGGCCTGCAGAACGGAGCCATCCAGACGGGCACCCAGGGCGGCAAAAGCGCCGAGCAGAGCCTGTCCGCCAGCCCAGCCGCGAACACACCAGCCAGCTCCGGCACCCGTGACAGCCGGCGAGCGGGCGGGGGGTCCGGCCAGGCGGGGTCCGGCACTGTGAGGTCCGGCCCGGCGGGGTCCGGCCCGGCAGAGCCCCCGCAGGATGCTGGCTCTGCTCCCGGCAGCTCCAGCCGCCAGCGGAGGCTCATGAGCCTGCCAGCGCTGGGAGCATCGAGTCCCAACATCCCAGGAGAGCTGGCGAGGGAAGGAGCCGGCATCTGCCTGGAGGAGATCGGACTGGAGTCGGCAGATGAAGTGTCGGATATCCACGGGAGCCTGAGTCTGCAGGAACAGGCCGATGAGCTGGGGAGAGACGACAGCAGGAGGGAACAGCCCGGAGGGGAGGACGGCAGGCAGCAGGTATGTTCCTTCTCCTCCTCCTCCTGGTCCCCACGTGGTCCCCTGGCTGGAGGGGGATTGCTTTTTCCCACCCATTTCCCAGTGTCTGAGGCGGTGCAGTGGCTGTGACAGGTCTCACCCTGATTCAGGGGCAGTGGGAGGTGCTGCAGCCCTGCTGCCGGTTCCCCTTGGCAAGGGACTCCTTTTCCTTTGTGGTTGAGCTCTTCGGGGACATCCACTGGGATTCTGACCTGGGAGAGTGCCACTGCTGCACGTGGTGTCCCCAAAACCGAAGCCTCAATGGGGTCCAATGTGGCCAGTAAGGAACAGGCAGGGACAGATCTGTCCAGGAGCCTTTCTTACCTTGAAGGCCAGGAAAGGGTGAAGCCAAGTGGTCATTTCTTGGCTGTTTTTCCCTGCTCTTGAGGAGTTGTGCTCAGAGAGGAGGAAAGCCCACCCTGCATGGAGCTCCCAATACCCTGGTACCTCCCAAAGTCCCACCCAACCACCTTGCTGGAGGGGTTAGAAAGCTCCAGGGAATTGTCACCCTGGCATTGCCTCCGTGCTGTTACCAGAGAGCAAATGAGGCTGCTGCTGGTGGTTCAGACACCCAGCATTTCACTCACAGCCTCACACTCTCCTTCAGGGTTCTGCAGCTGGGGAAAGGTGATTTTCATGGAAGGGGGCTGGGAAACATCCCCTGTGTAACATCAGCAGCTCCAAGAGTTTGACTTGCCTCACAAAACCAGCACCAGGGCACACCTGGCAAAGCCCTTGGAGGAAAAAGGAAGCCAAATGCCTGGGTAAAATTCCTGGCATGCTTCAAAGCCATGGAGATCCCCTGGGGCTGGTTCTGCTGGAGCTCCACGGGCTGGGCACGGCCCAGGCACATGCCAGAAACCCTTGGCAGGGGGTGGGATGGGGCAGGACTGGGTCAGCACAGAGAGGCCTGGGAAAGGTGCCTGGCTGGATGCTGGATGAGGACAAAGCAGGATCCCACTGTTTCCCTCTTTGCTTTCTGGTGACCCTGCTGGAAGGTTTGAGCTGTTTCATGGAGAAGGGCAGGCCCTGGCAGGACAGAGCTGCTGGGCTGCAGCCCTGCCCCAGAGACCTGGGGAGGTGGTGACAGGTCCTCGTGTGGCCCACTGAACCTTGGGTGATCCCTGTGATCCCTGGGGAAGCAGTTATGTGCAGGCCAAGCCCAGGCACACGGTGATTGGTGTCTGTCCCCTCTGCAGTGCCAGGCTCTTGCCCTGGGTGCTGCACGTGGTGCTGGGGTGCTCCAGGACATGGGGTCCCAGGAGAAGGGTGATGGGATCTCCCTGGGATGTTTGTCACCAAGCCCTGGTGGCACTGGAACCCTCCCCCTCCCCTCAGTAACAGCACCAGGGTTGTTGGCTGCTGCTCATCACGTCCTGCGGGGATGGGGAAGGGCAGAGATGGTGCCCGGGCTGCAGTCGCTCCTGGAGACTCAGGGGGTTCTGCCCACTGCTGCTCTGGTCACTGCTGCGGCCAAGGGAGACCCCCAGCCCAGCACCCCGCTCCCCTGGGAGCGCTGACACCCCTCCTCCATCCCACAGGAGCCCAGCGCCGCGGAGCGGGACCGCGTGTGACGTGAGTGCTTGTCCCCTGTGTCCCCTGCCCCTGGGACAATGTCTGGGGGAGGGGTGGGAGGGCACTGTCAGCGTCCCTGGCTCTGGTGGGAGATGGAGAGAGGGTGAACCCTTTCTGCAGGGTGTTGGGAAGTGCCCAGCCACAGGCAGTGACTCCTGGACACCCCATGTGCGGGTGGTGGGGAGGTGCCACGGCCATGGGGACAAACCCTACCCTGCCTCTCTCCCCACAGCTCCTCTCCGCTCCCGGCTGGAGCGTGGACGGGAGGCGTGCAGCTCCCGGAGCCCTCGGGGCTGGGGGCTGTGCCGTGGGGCAGCCGTCCCCGGGTGGGCAGCTACGCGCTTGGCATGGCCGGAGCGACGCGCCGCCGTCACCGACAACCGCGCTCGGCGCCAGCCTTCATCCCATTGGCAATAGGTACCCGAGTCCCACCCACCGCACCCTCCCCGGAGAGCCCCCCGAGCCACCCTCGGGCCTGGCAGGGACAGGACAGCACCCAGAGCCCGCTGCCCCCCGGCTCCGGGGGAAGGAAGAGGGGACCGCGGCGAGGGGCAGAGATGGAGGCAGCGGCTTGAGCCCCCCCCGGGGCGGTGGGGAGCACCCCCCACCCACCCGGCACGTTCACCACAGAGCACAGCCCCCCACCCCGGGCACCCCTGCCACGCAGAGTGGGCACAGGCACAAATCCTGCACCGGCAGGTCCCTGGGAGATGCTGGCGGAGAGAAGAGCTTCCAGCCCCATCCCGGCACAGGCGGGGCCGGAGCCCCGGCCCCGGGGGGAGGATGGTCCCGGCCAGGCCAGGGGCAGCCCCGGGGCCGCGCCAGCTGCGGTGTGTAACGCCCTGTACATAGACGAGCTACAACCATTAAAGCTGCTGAACCCCTCGCCAGGGCCAGCGGGATTTATTGGGAACAGCCCCCTCACCCCACTCCTGCCGTGGGGAGATGCTGTGGGGGCTGGCAGGGTCCAGAGATGAGTCCCCCAGGAACCAGGGCTGTGCTGGAAGTGCACGGGTGATGCCAGGCAGGAAGGGCAGAGGCAAGAGGGGGGTGAGATGGGGCCTGGCTGTGGCACTGGGCACCCCAAGAAAGGGGTTCTGGGTGCTGTACTGGGATGCAGGAGCACTCTGCAAGCAGCACTGGGCAGGATGCAGCCCCTGGAGAGACCAGCTCAGGGCATGGGGCAGCAGCCTGTGGCGGTTTGCTTGGGCAAAGCTTTTCGAGGGGCTGGGGGACCCACAGGGTCAGCTGAAGTGGAGCTCAGGGTCGGGCTCAGGGGCTCTGCCAGGCGGCGGGGGCGGCGCACGGATCTGCAGACAGGGAGAGGAGAGCGAAAGAGAGAGGGAGAGAAGTGGTGCCAGCGTGCTGAGGCCACTCATCCCCCTTCAGACCCTCCAAAACACACGGGTGGTTCTGTTACAGAAGGGCTGGGACAGGTTTTGGGGTCACAGCACCCCTGTGAAGGGACTCACCGGCCGCAGGCGTGTGGCTGCCAGGTCTGGAGAACTCTGCCCGCTGCCCGTGCCATCCTGCCGGCAACCTGGGAGAGCCCAGTGGCTCAGCCTGGCCCTCCAGGCTCCCCCAGTCCCCTCCCAGTGTCCCCAGCACTCACCTCCCAGCGCTGTCTCAGCAGCAGGGCTGGGCACCAGGCTGGCCCCGGGCGCCAGGCCAGGAGGGGAGAAGGGTGGAGGGGATGGTGATGGCAGCTCCTGGGAAGACACAGCCAAGAGGGATGGGAATGGTGGGAATTCTTCCTCCACATCAGCAGGAAGATGGGGGGTGGCCATGCCAGGGTGACACAATCCTGCCACCAACCTGCCCAGCTGCCTCCCGGGCCCCGGTGAGCTCCTCCACCACCAGGGAGGGGAAGACGCCGACGCGGCCATCGAAGTCACCGGTCCAGAAGCCATCGTCCACCTCGCCAGCGGCACGGGGCAGCACCCGGATGATGGCTCCCTCAGGGAAACTCAGCTCCTCGGGGCTCTGCCCCTCGTAGTCGTACAGGGCTCGCACCAGCCAGGCTGTGGGGAGGGTGGGGAGGGGGCTCAGCTCCCTCTGGATCCCATCCCCCTCCCTGGGGTGGGGGTGATGCCCAGCACCCACCTCCAGGCTCCAGCACCAGCTCTGCAGCCATGATGCTGGAGAGCTGGCGGTGCAAGGCAGCGGGGCCTGGGGGGCCGAGCCCAGCCCCCGAGTCACACCCCAGGGACAGCAGGTACTTTTCGGGGACGTAGCCGACCTGCCCTGCCTTGTTCCGAGCCTGAGGAGGCAGAAACCACGTGAACATCCCAGGCGCCAGAGGGGGGCCAGCCTGGGCACCTCCAAAAGGTGTCCCCCAGTATGGAGGGGGGCTCAGCCTGCTCCCACCTTCACCCACTCCTCTGCGTCCCCATCCTCGATGATCTCCAGCTCCTCGCCCTGGCTGATGGACAGCTCATCCGCCTGGCAGCCCTGCAGGAGAAGGGGACAAAGTGGCAGAGAGGCTGAGGTGCCATGCCTGGGCAGCAGGGTAAGGGCCAGGCAGGCAGGGCCATACCTGGTAGCCAAAGATGACCCGGCAGGTGTAGGGGTAGGTGCGAGCAGCAGGCCCAGGCTCATCATCCTCATCCGGCTCATCACTGTCCTCGTAGTCATCGAACTCGGCTGGGTCCAGCCCTGGGGGGGTCTCCTCACCTGTCCCCATCGTGGCCCCAGCCAGCCAGGCGTCCACATCCAGCCCTGCCGCCCGCAGCAGTGCCAGCCGTGCCTCGGCCTTCACTCGGCTCACCTGGGGACACCACACGTGGTCACAGTCCCCAGGACACCTCTGCTGGTGTCCCAACCCCACCGCCCCCATCCCCAGCTGTGGCAGCATCCCCAGCACCACACCCCAAGTGCAGCATCCCAGCCACCACCCCTCCTGTCCCCACATCCCCCACCCTGGGGGTGACAGACCTCGAAGCCACCCCAGGCTCCCTGACGGGGGGACCCACCTCTGCCTTTCGGAGGTTTTCCCTGGCTTCTTCCATCTGCCGCTCCACGGCCGCCGCCTCCGCCTCCGGCCCCTGCTGCCGCCTGGCCTCCAGCCGCTGCAGCACCTGGGCGGGCACCCACGGCTCAGAGGGCGGTGGCAGCTGGGGAGGGGCTGGAAAAGCCCCTCCCTGAGCCCCCTGGTGCTCTGTGGGGCAGGACAATGCTCACCTCCTCGCTGTGTGCCCTGTTCTTGTGGTCCCGGGCCACCCGCGTGGCCCAGCGCCGCGCCTCCTTCTCCAGGCTGGCCCCGTCGTCTGCTGGTGGCAGCAGGCACACCTGGGCAAGGACACGGGGGTGACAAGGGGGTGGCTGTGCAGTCCCCACCTTGCTGCAGTGACCCCCTCTCCACTTACCTCCTCCATCCCGGTGAGCTGGAAGCGCTGCTCAGGCGCTAAGGAGAAGGCGGGGTGGTCCTGCAGGAAGAGGAGGAGGTCCTGCTCCCGGCACACCTGCAGGAGAGGACCAGCATGGGGCCAGGGCTCACCTGTGCCCTCCTGTCCCACCCAGCTCTCAGAACTGTGCCATTACCCGTGCAGACGCCTCCACAACGCCCTGGAACCAGTCCCGGGTGGCCCGGCAGGTCTCCACCTCCGTCCGGCTGGCGGCCGACAAGTGCTCCCGGAGCCGCTCGTAGAGATCCCCGTCCAGAGCCTGGGGAAAAGCGGGAGGGAACCCCCAGCACTGCCACATCCCCCACTGGAGCACCCCTGACCCCCAGGGCAGCCAGCCCTGACCCTGTGCCAGCGAGACCCTCCCTCCCTGCTGGCATCAGGGCGATGCTCCCTGAGGGACCCTGGGGATGGGGATGGTGGGAAGGGGGTCTTCACCACCTGGGGATGGGGCACAGGGGGTCCGGGCATCTGCTACCTGCATGGCGGCAGGCAGCTCCACACGCTGGTAGTGCTCCAGGTGGGCACAGGCAGACACCAGGGCAAAGCTGTACTCGTTGTGCACCCCTGCCAGCTGCCTGGAGTGCTCGGCCAGTCGCGCTGAGAACTGTGGGGATGTGGACAGTGAGGCTTGGTGATGGTGCCCCCCATGAATCCACCCACCTGGGTACCCTGCCAACCACTGACCTTGGCACTGAGCTTTTGCAGACTGGCCTTGGTGTGAAATATCCGCCGGTCGCTCTTCCGGAGGCTGCGGAGGATGGGAGAGGGGTGTGAGACCACCCCGCAGCCATGGCAGCCCCCCAACCCCGTGCCCCCCACTCACCGCGCCTCCACATCGGCCGCCTTGTCCTTGGCCACCTCGCTGCTGCGCTGCAGGTGGCTGAACTGCTTCTTCGCCTTGTCCAGCTCCTTCACGGTCTCCAGCAGCTCCGCCTGTGCCTTCTGCAGCCTCTCGATGCCCTGTGGGGAGCGTCAGCTGCGGGGGACAGCTGTCCCCACCACCCACACGGGGCACAGGGGACACGTCCTTGCCCCGGTACCTTCTTGAGCGTCCTCTCCTTGGAGAGGCGGGCGCTGCGGGCGGCCTCGGCAGCCAGGGCGCGGTAGCTCTCGGAGGCGGTGACACGGACCTGCCCGGCGTGTGCTGTCCCCTCGATGATGCCTCTCCAGACAGCAGCCACGCTCCTGTGGGCACAGGGTTAACCCAGGGTGGGTACTCCCTGCCCCTTGACAGCTTTTGGGGATGCCCAGCAGGACCAGCAGGACCCCCAGTCCCAGCATGGCCCTGGAGCTGGGGACATCCCACCCACAGCTGCATCCTGGTGACACCCAAATCCTGGCTGGCATTATGCATCTCCATGCTGGGAGGGCCATGGGCAGGCACAGCCAGCCCCAGCCACTTGTCCCTAGCCCTGTCCCTGTCCTCAGCCCACCTGGAGTCGCCGGTGTCGCCACGGCCCCGCTGCCAGTCCCTCTTCACAAACTGGCTCGCCAGCCTCTGCAGCGCCTGCGGACAGACCTGGCATCACTGGCACTCCCTGACCCTGCCGAGCACCCCAGCACCCAGCACCCCCCTCTGGGCCCAAAACTGGCCTCCCCCACCCTGCCTGCTCACCCCATTGACNCCTGCAAGGGGACATCAGCGAGCGACACTGGGTACAGAGACAGAGTAGAGGAGCCCCAGCAAAGCCAAGCATAGCAAGACCCCAACCCTGGGGGGACAGTTGTCCCCAGCCTGGGGGGTGTGAGGGAGGGGAGTGACACGATGACCAGCTGCAGGAAGGGCAGGAAGGGGGGGACACAATTCTGCTGCAATATGTCCCCAAGGGACACTGCAGGGACATCTCACATCAAACCCAAACTCTGACATTTCAGAGCAGCGCCCTGCAATGACCCAGCAGACAGCAGAGCCCAGCAGTTTCCTCCCCCGGCAAGGTTTTCCCTCCAGGCTCCCAAAACACCCAAGGTTTGGGCCACGCTGTGCTCAGCAGAGCCCCCAGCGGGTGCTGAACATGGTCAGGGTCCTCCTGGCAGGATGAGCCGTCTGCCACCACCCTCCGGGGCCGGCAGCGGCAGCCACGCTCGGATAATTTCCGAGGCTGCCCATTGCCTGCACGGGGCCGTGCCCAGTTCCTGCCCCAGGCAGGCAGGACGGGGCCTGAGCCTCCCCAAGACTGATCCTGAATCCCGAGGCAGCTCCTTACCTGCCCGTACTCCCTGTCAATGGTGGCCCTCTGCTTGCTGTAGGACCTGGGGGGAGAGGGGACACAGAGAGGACACACAGAGAGGGCCAGGGAGGGACGGGCCATCCCTCCCATCGCCTCTTGCCACAATCCCCCTGCCATCACCCCCTTAACCCCTCCCCCTGCCACCATCCTGCCCCCATGAGGGCCCCCCAGTGGGTGATGGAGCCCATGACCTCGAGGTGACAGGCTCAAGGTGAGCCGTGCCCAGTCCCTGGCCCACCCGTGCAATGAGCTGCCTGGTCTCAGCTTGGGGACACGGACACACATACACACACACACGTGCGACGAGCTGCTTCATCACAGCTTGGGGACACACATACCGGTGCGATGAGCTGCCTGTTCTCAGCCTGGGGACACACACACACACACACACACACGGGATGTCTCGGCTCGACCCGGGTGTCACATGTCTGCCCTACCTGATGTCCTCCAGCAGCTCGGCGTCCCGCTGCTGTTTGCTCTGCAGGCCCGACAGCTGCTCCAGGAGATGGACCCGCAGCTCCTGGGTGAGCTTCACCTGCGGGATGGACGCGCTCAGCCCCGCGGCCCCGGCGGGGATGGGGTGCAGGGATGCGCTGCCCCCCCTGCCCGGTGCCCACCGGCCCCCACTCCTGAGTGTCTCCCAAATGCGGCCCCGCTTCCCCAGCCCCGTGCGGCTCCGCCGGGGGCGAGTCTCGGTCACGGCTGCAGGACACGGCAGCGAGGGAGGACCCGGCCCCGGTGACCCGCCCGTAGCACAGCCCGGCCCGGCCCGGCCTGGCGCTCACCTTGCGCGGCGGCGGCTGCATCGCTGCGCTGCCCCGGTGCCGGTGCCGATCCCGGTGCCGGTCCCCGAACGCCGCTGCCCCGATCCGCGTGTGCGGAGCCCGGAACTGCCGGGCCGGCCTCGTCCCGCCCACAGACCACGCCCTCCACAGACCACGCCCCATCCACGAACCACGCCCCTCTACTGACCACGCCCATATCAGACCACGCCCCAAGGTGAGCCCGGCCCCGATCAGGCCCCGCCCACCGCCCACCAGACGGACAGGCCCCAGACACGCCCCCAAATCGGCCCCGCCCTCAGCCCCGCCCCTTCCCGGACCAGCTGGAAGCCCCACCCACCTCCCCAGCAAGCCCCGCCCCTCGGGGCTGCAGCGCCGCCTGGTGGCCGTATCGTGGTGCACGTGTGGGCGGGGCCATGGGACACGGGGCGATGGGACACGGGGACACGGAGGCGGGGGACAAGGGACAGAGGGAGACAAGGACACGGGGATAATGGGAATACAGGGACATGGAAACACAGGGACATGAGAGGGAGGGACATGGGGACATGGGGATATGGGAAGACAGGGACATGTGACAGGGATATGTGACATAGGGACATGGGACCACAGTGATGAGAGGCAGGGACATGCGGACATGGGGAGACAGGGACATGGGGACATGAGAAGACAGGAACATGGGAACACAGGGATATGTGACACAGGGACATGGGGACATGTGGACACAAGGAGACAGGGGGACAGGGACGTATGGATAACACATGGACACAGGGATATGGGAGATGGAGATGTGGGACACAGGACCACAGGGCCATGGGGTGATGGGGAGCACTGTCTTTGAGCAGGGGGACATGGGGACATGGGGAGTGCTGGGGCGTACAGCACTGGGATCCCTGGAACCCTGTCCTTGTGCATGAGGACACACAGGACACTGGTCCCAGGGTGTGGTGACACACAAGGTTCTGGGGCACTGGTCCTGGGATGCAGGGACATATGGGGCACTGAGGGGACAGCCCCCAGCATGGGGATGTGTGGGGTCCCACATGTGGAGGACACAGAGCCCCTGGCTCGGCAGGACCCTGCCATGGGGACACAGGCACAGAGCTGAGCAGTGGCACTCAGTGGGGGCCACCTGGAATCATGAGGGGCCCCCAGCCAGTCCCAGTCTGTTCCACTGTCCCTCTGTCCCCCTCCCAACCCTTTCCCATCCCCTTCATCTCTCACTTCTCTTTCTGTCCAGACTTTTCTCTGTGGCTCCTGCACAGTTTGTGGCTCTCCCCACTGTCCCATTTGTCCCCTTCTTTCTCTTACCATGACATTTCTGGGGGTGGCTGCACATGTCCTGGGCCCCCTGGTGCGTGATGATGCACAAGGCTGGGCTGGGGATATGTCACTGGCTCTGTTATTCCCCTTCTTAGCCGGGAAAATGGGCTGGAGGTCACCCAGACGCCCACTCTGGTGACAAGAATGGAACAATGCAGGGTGGCCTCATCTACACCAAACTGTGACAGCAGCTCGTCAGCCTGGCCCCAGTGATGGATCCTGGGGATGTCTGGTCCTGGCAGGGCTGGGCAGGCAGGATGCCCAGTGTCCTGGAGTGCTGCAGTGGGGCAGGGCCACTCGTCACTAGGCTGGAAACCGGCTGCCACCTTCCTGTCCCACAGACGGGGCACAAACCGCTCCATCTTCCAGCTGTGGTTCTGTCTGCCTCCACTTCCTCCTGCCCACGATGCACGGCTGTGTGACAGCAGCTGGATCCCTCAGATACTCGGCGGCGGTGACAAGGGGCTGTCACCTCCTGCTGCAGTCTGGCTGCGCACACCGCAGGATTGTGGGCAGGATGTTGGCGTGACGTGGTGGAGACAAAGCGAGGGTGTCAGAATGGGGAAGGGGCTGGTGACAGTCTCTCGGTGTCACCAGCTCTGTGCCATTTGTGCAGACCCGGCTGGCACAGCGGCCACTCCGCAGAGATGTCCTGGCTGGTGCTGTCCCCTCGTTCTGCTGCTGCCTGTGTCACCCTCCTGCTCAGCTGTGCCTGGCTCGGCTCTGCCACCCAACCTGCCTCAGGTGAGTGCATTGGTGGGTCTGGGGGTGATGGGGTAGGGCAGGGACACCTCACTGGGACACCCCAATATCACACCCCATGACTCTTGGAGGTGATGGTTGTGTGTCATGGGGAGAGTTTGGAGCCCTGCTCTGCTGCCTTCCCTCAGTGTCTACATTGAGAATCTGAGTGAAGACCTGAAATCCAGCCAGCATTTCCCCTTTTGGCAGCAAAATTCAGATTACTGCTCTCATAACCTGAATTTTCCATCCTTTAGACATGGAGAGAGGGCAGAGGTTGTGGGAGACCTGTTGGATGTAAGCAAAGCCCCCCGGGGTAGAGTGTTCTGGGGACCATCAGGATAGAAACTCTGGAGCTGACGTGCAGAGACTGTCTGGGTATTTTTTGAGCAAGCCAGAAAAGGGATTTGATCCTGAGTTGTTTTTCTGATGTCCCGGGGCCTTCCTGTTCTTCCCTTTTGCTCTTTGCACGCAGTAAAAAACCCCCAACCACAGGAAAATGAGGAGATGTGTCTGGCTGTGGTGGGAGCTGGGCTGGGGAGATGGCTGGGACTGTCCCAACCCCGTGCTGCCCTGGGTTCCCCATCTGCACTCCTGATCCTGTTGTGCTGGGCTGGGTAGGACGAGGGACAGCAGCAGCAGCATGGGTGTGGGAGCAGAGTTTGTCTGGGCTCAGAGCAGAGCCCCCAGCCGGGCTGGCACCGCTGTGGTGGAGCCTGGCACAGAATGTGGCACAGCCCCGCAGGGTGAGGGCAGCAGGATGTTGGGGCTCCCCTGCCATGGACAGGGAGATGCCACCTCCTGTGTTTGGTGGTGGCTCTGCAGGGAGGGGTGACAGTTCCTGCTCTTGGGTAATGCCTGGTGTCCCCGCAGTGCCGGTCAAAGGGCGATCCCTGCTCCGCCTCACTCCCCAGGAGAAGAACGTGTGCTCCGAGGCCTCGGTGGAAGATTTCCTCAATGGCACCCTCAGCACCCGCGTCCTGCCTGCCCTCTACTCCATGGTCCTGCTGGTGGGGCTGCCAGCCAACGCTCTGGCCTGCTGGGTCCTGGCCACCAACTTCAGGAGATGCTCCAGCACCGTCTTCCTGCTCAACCTGGCTGGGGCCGACCTGCTCTTTGTCCTCCTGCTGCCCTTCAAGATCTCCTACCACCTCCTGGGCAACCACTGGCTCTTTGGGGACTACCTGTGCCGCACCATGGTGGCCTTCTTCTACGGGAACATGTACAGCTCCATCCTCTTCCTCACCTGCATCGGCCTGGAGCGCTACATCTCCATAGCACACCCGTTCCTGTGCAAGGGCTCCACTTGGATGAGGGGCAAGGTGGGCATCTGTGTGGGCATCTGGCTGCTGGTGGGGCTGGGCATGAGCCCGCTGCTTTTGCACTCCCACACACAAGAGATCTCCAGCCTGAACATCACAACATGCCACGACGTGCTGGAAAAGGAAACCCAAAGGTTCTTTAGCTACTATTTCCTGTCCCTGGTGGGGCTGGGCTTTGGCCTGCCCTTTGTGCTCATGACCGTCTCCTACAGCTGCATCCTGGCACGGCTGCTGGCCAAGGGAGGCAGCTACGGGCAGGTGGCACGTGTGCTGGCCCTGGTCCTCCTGGTCTTCATCCTCTGCTTCACGCCCAGCAACGTGCTGCTCTTCATCCACTACCTGCTGCAGCCCACGGGGTGCAACAACGGCACCTACATCTCCTACACCCTGGCCCTGGTGCTCAGCGCCTGCAACAACTGCTTTGATCCCTTCATCTACTTCTACGTCTCCCGGGATTTTCGGGGCTGGGTGCGGGATGCAGGAGGGCGCTGCCTGCAGGGGCTCGAGGCCTCCTCGGGGAGGTCCACGGAGAAGACAGCCCTGCCCCTGAGGTCCAGCGGGCAGAGCCAGGGCTGCCAAGCTGTGTCCCCTTGCCTCGGGGACGGGGGAGCCTGAAGTGTGCCCACCACGAAGGGTTGGCAATAGACCTGAGCAAGAAATGCCACCTGGATCTGAGGGACATGAGGATTTTGCCTCTGTTTTGCTCCCCTGATGACACAGCACTACCCAAGCCCATGGGACCCCAGCTGGGTGCCTGGCACCCTGATCTCCCCACCTGCCAGACCCTGGCATCCCTCACCGTTCCTCCTGCAGTGACCAAACCCTCCAGAGTACAAATAAACCTTTATTTCTCGCTGCTGGTGGCAGGAATAGGTACAAACACCCTCGCTGAGGAGGGGCTGCCCTCCATCACCAGGATTACATGCCAGGCACACGCAGCCAGCCCTGCTCCTGCTGCTCCCCCTTTCCCCCAGGATATGCCACAGTGGGTTCAAGAAGGGAAGGGGGGATGGCTTGGGTGTCCTGGCCCTGCCCTGCAGAACCAGTGCTGGAGAGGGGACAGTTCCCCCGTGCTGGCAGGCACCCCATGCCCCCTGCCTGGCACGGTGCTGTGCTGCCAAAACATGCAGGCACCACGTTCCTGCTTTAGCTTCCCCTTTACTTGCGTCCCTCGGTGCTGGGCTCGGTGACAGACGTGCCACCCACATCTGAGCAACAGCACAGGTGGCAGCAGTGCCAGCCCTCCCACGAGGGGGTACCATGGCCCAACATCCTGGTGGCCACTTGTCCCTTTGCTTCCCGATCCCAGCCTGGCTCCGGGATGAGGATGAAGAGGAGGGTGGGGGTTCCATGATGTGGGAATGTGGGGTACCCCTCATCTCCACCACTGGGGTACCCACCATCGCTGCCACCGGGCACGGCTTGACCCCCCAGGTCAGTGGCCACCCCTGTGGCACAGTGGGTCACGTCACCGGCTGGCCCGGCCCCGGGGCTTGGCCATCGCTCTTCCTGAGGATGACACTGCTGAGCTCCTGGATCAGTTTGTCACTCATGTGTGGGGGAGGCTGCAAGCTCCTCTTCCTGGGCAGCTCCAGGGAGGCCTCTGCCGTGGGGCTGCTCCCCGGTGTGGCTGCCTGCTCCCAGTCCCTGCCCAGTGCCAGGGAAGGCTCCACGTTCCTCTCCAGAGAGGAGGTTTTGGTGGGTCTGAGCGCCGGGGTTGGAGCTTTGCTGTTCTCCAAGTTCAAGCCCCTCTCGAGGGACACGGCTTTGGTGACAGAGGGATCTGTCACCCTGTGGGCTGGGCTGGCGGGCAGTGAGGAGCGCAGGGCGGTGGCTGGAGGCTGCTCAGGGAATGGGGACGGCTTCTTGGACCTGTCCACAGGGGGCACAGCCACCAGCTCTGCCAGCAGCCCCTGCCCCAGGTCCAGCGCTGCCAGCTCGGGAAAGTTCCCCACTTCCTCATAGACAGGATCAGCATCTGCCTCCTTCTCCTGCTGCTCCTCCAGGGAATCCTGGTGGATCTTCATGGGCTGGGGAGGGCAGGGGGCAGGGTGAGGGGCACTGCCCACACAGCTCAGCTGTACCCCTCTGTCTGCCCTCACCCTGCCCTCCCCGTGCTGCCTGGGGGTCCTTGTCCCTCACCATGGGACCGATACCCACAGGGGACTCGCCCTCCACCAGGTCCCTTGGCTCAGGCACTGCTGCCCTTTCTTCCCCATGGCTGAGGAAGGGGCAGTTTTGGTCCCTGCCTGGGCATGGGCCATGCCACCAGCCCAGCACCCCTTGGCAGAGGGTTCTGGGTTGGTGTGGGCAGGTGGATGCCATGCTGAGCACAAAGGTGAGATGAGGTTCAGCCCCGTGGCCTTTTTGGAAATAACCTGATGACAAGGCACACCTACATCTATCCTCACATTTCTTCCACTGGTACCCTCTGGGCAATGTATGCCCAGCGGGAGAGGCTCTGGGAACTGGGCTGGGCTGGGGTGGTCTTGCTTGCCCACACTGGGACCCACATCCAGGTAGGGAACATGCTGGGGGCCTCCTCGTCTGCCACCCAAGGTGGGCACAGCTCTGAGTGCCCCTGGGATGCTGCAGGTGAGCCCTGGCACAGAGCAAAGCCAGCAGCAGACGCTGCACGTGTGCAGGTACTTACAAAGAACATGGACAAAGTCCTTCGCGTGTGCAGGCGGCGCTAGAAACAGAGGAGACGGACAGGGGTGAGCACGGAGAGCACGAGCAGGGCCATGGGGGCCCGGGCAGGCAGGGCAGGGGCAGAGGGTGCAGAGCCTGCAGGCACAGAGAGCTGCCACAGGCACGGAGAGCTGCCATGGACACGGGCACGGACACTGGCACAGCACACAGCACACACACAGCACCCACGGGTGCGCCAGCCTCTCCAGCCCTGGGGTGGGCACGGGGTCTTGGGATGGGTGCAGGAGCACCTGTGGGCAGGGGGAGCAGCAGGGGCTTTACCAGGGTCTGGTTGGCAGAGAGCATGGTGGCATCAGTGCTGTCCCCGTGCAGGGGCACCAGCGGCATCGTCCCGAATTTCTGCTTGGCCAGGTCGGAGGAGGAGCGTCGGCGCAGGACCACGGGGCGCAGGTCATCGTGCTGTGCACAGCGACAGGGTGGGGACAGGGGTCAGCCCTGCCAGCCCCAGCCCTGCCCACAGGGTGGCACGACCAGCCTGCACTCACCTGAGCCTTGAGGATACTGGTGGTCCAGTCCCACAGCTCAGCCTGCCCCGAGCACACCAGGTACCTGCAGAGCAAACAGTGGAGAAGCTGCCAGGGGTGGGGACAGTGGGGCCCATGTCCCCTTGTCCCCTTGTCCCCTTGTCTGTGAGCCTGGGGCTCATGTTTATCTACACTCCATGGGGCTAAATCTCCAAAATCTCTGCGTGCCCAAATTGCTGCTTTAGGGCAAGGTGAGAGAAAAAACCCACCCAGGGGTGCTGCTGTGGGTGGGGAGGCAGGAAGGCTGTGTGGCAGGGACATGGGTGGCCCCTGGAGCCTCGTTCCCATCCTGTGCCAGGGACAGTGTGCCCTCAGCACTCTGCCTCTCACATGCCCCAGCTGTGCCCTGACCCCAGGGCCTTGTGCCACTGCCCCTGGCTGTCCCACTCCCACTAAAACTGGGGACACATCTCGACCTCCCCCAGCCCCAGGATGGCAGGGGAAGGTACTCACAGCTGCTGCTTGTCCAGGGTCAGTGTGAAACCCCACCTGGAAAGGAACATAAGGCTGTAGGGTGGCACTGCCAAGCTCAGACACTGCCTGGGAGCTGTGGGCAGTGGGGCAGGGGGCTGAGCTCGCCCCATGGGCACAGGCTTTGGGTCCAGGTGGAGCCTGGTGTACTCCAGCAGCCAGGTTTGGGTGCCAGGAGCAGGGACTGAGGGATGGCTCTGCTCTAAGGCCAGAGCTGGGAAAGGAAGGTCCCACTCACTGAGCTGGTGGCTTCAGCTTCTTCCTAATGCCCATGTAAACCTTGGCTGCGTCCAGGGGCCACTCCCGCTCTGGTTTGGCACTCTGGGAAAGGACATCCAGTGGGTCAGCCCGGCTTGGTGCCAGCCCCCTGCCAGGCGGACAGCCACCACTGCGCCGCTGCTGTCCCCAGGCTCCTCCTCCCACCCTCGGGGCTCAGGTCCGTCCCACAGCATCCCCCGTACCCTCTTCTCCTTGAGCAGCAGCAGCCTCCTGTCCCGGATGACAAAGTAACGCTCCTGAAACTTGCTCCCCAGCAGCTTGGGGGGCTCCTCACGGCATTTCAGCACCCCACACTTGGGGGTCTCACGCTTGGCACCTGCCCAGTGTGGGGACATGAGGGGGACATCAGGGGGGCTGGCACGGGGGGATTGCAGGGGGATCCCACTGTGGGTCTCGGTGGTGAGCCCCTGAGGGCAGCAGGGTGGTGAGCAGGGCAAGAGGAAGCTCAGGCAGAGCTGTCCCCCTCTGGGGACACCCCGAGGGGCTGGATCCCCTTGTGCTGCCCTTACCTGTGAAGAGACAGCTGCCCTCGCCGATGGGCACCTTCCTCACCAGCAGGTACGCAGAGCTGGGCTCTGGGAGCTTGCACCACTGCAGGGCCTGCTCCAGCACCTTCTCCTTGGGGTGCAGGGGCCGCTCTGGGGACACAGGGACACCCTCACCACTGTGTCCCCTGCTCTGTGCCAGTTCCTGTCCTCTCTGCCACCAGCAGAAAGCCACCCCCTGTACCCCACAGCTCTCCCTGGCCCTGCCAGGAGCATCCCCCTGGGCCATCCCCCTGTGCTCACCCAGCTCCCCGTTCTCCAGGGCCTCGAAGGTCAGCCAGATGTCCAGGCTGGCGGCCACGTTGCGCATCTCCAGCACCTGGTTGGTCAGTTCCTCTGCTGTCATCGTGGGGGACACCTGGGGCCAGACACACGAGGAGCTGTGGTGGGTGGGGGAGGGTGGGCCCCAGGGACGCCAGGAGCCTGTGCCCCTCCTCACCTGCCCTGGCACAGCCCTGCTGTGGGACTCACCTTCAGGGTGACGCAGCAGTCGGGCACCTTCTGCTCCAGGTACACCTCGATGATGAGGTCCCCTGCCTGGGAGAGCTGCGGGGAGAGCGATGCTGGTGTGGGTGCTCAGCACATCCCACCTTCCCAGTGGGATGGAGATGGTTTCCTGGGAAGGTGGAGATGCTTCTCCTCTGGGCAGGAGCCTCAAGGTGATGGGCACAGCAGAGATAAGAGGAGGAATGTCCTTTCCCAAATGTGGATATGGGACAGTGGGGACCCAGGGGGGCAGCTGGGAGTGTCCCCATCCTCCAGTCAGTCCCCTCAGCCCGGGGGTCCCTGATGTGGTGGGGACCAACATTCCCAGTACCTGGGTGTCCTTCCAGGTGGTGATCAGGCTGTTCTCCAGGTCCATCTGGGATACCTGATCCTCATCAATCTGCCAGAGGAAGGGTGCACAGGGTCAGTGCGGAGCGAGGACACACAGGGCCAGGATGGAGGGACACAGGGGGAGGCAGAGGTGGGAGGTATGGGGGGATCCAGACCCAGCATGGAGGGGGCTGCAGGCCCCTGCTTACATTGAAGATGCTGACGTAGTTGTCGATGAGATCTTCCATCACCTTGACCTCGTGCTCCCCTTTGCCGTCGGTCTGGAAGAGGCTGGGTGCGAAGAGCAGCGAAAGGTTCTTGGTGCTCATCTGGTTGAGGTCTGCACATTTCTGCACCCTGGCACAAGGAGCACAGAGGTGAGGGGCTGGTCCTGCTCAGGGTGGGGTTTCAGCCCCTCCTCTGCCTCATACAAACTCCCCTGAGAAACAGCCTGGATGTCCCCAGCCCCTCAGCAGTGGGAACTTCAAACTGGGCAGTTCCTGTTTTGAGAACTTCCCTCTGCCATCAAAGCAGACAACAGCGCTACCCCAAACTGTGACTCAAGATGGGAATTGAATGTTCTCTGTCTTTTTGGGGCACTGGATGACATTTACATCCTACAGAGTGATGTCCCCTAGTCCCAAACTTCTTGTCGCTTCCCCCTGCTGCAGGATGGCTTTGGGAACGTTCAAGGTGTCCCAGATGTGTTCCAGCAGCAGCTGTGTGGGTGGAGCAGGGCATGGGCATGGGGCTCTCCCTGTCTCTTAGGGATAGGAGCCAGCATTCCCTGGGCAGCAGGGAGACCCCACAGTGCTGGCTGGACCCTGAGGAAGGGCCCCACTGACCGGTAGAGGTGCCCGATGAGCGCAGCCAGCGTTTTGTGGTTGAGGCGGGGCAGGCGATGGATGAGCTCCTTGTACCGCTCCAAGCGCTGCGGCTTCGAGGAGATTTCTGCAGAGAGGAAAACCAGAACCTGGCTGAGCCCAGCAGGTCCAGAGCTGACACCAAGGCTGGCACCAGGACCCCATCCAAGGAACGCTGGCCCCGGGGAGCCCAGCATGGAGCGGGGCCGGGTGAAGGAGGTACCTGCAGCCTCCTTCCACTGCGGGTGCAGCTCCAGGGTGAAGATGGGATCCTCCAGCTCCCGGAAGAACCTCTTGAGCACGTCCGTGACGTCCTCGATGAAGTTGTCGCTGATGCGCAGCTTGACGTTGCGGGCATCCCGCCGGAACTCCTCCATCAGTACCTTGATGCGGGACTTGGCTCCGTTCTTGCGGTAAATCCCCTCGTGCCGCAGCCCTGGGACAGGGATGTGGGGTCACAGGGGCCAGGTCCTGCTCACAGAGTCCCTCACGGAGCTGGTGGCCCCGGGGCGGTGCCTCCTGGCAGGATCCGTCCCGAGGTGCCGGAGGGTGCTGGGTGTGCTGGGCTCACCGTACTGGGTGATGAAGGCGATGCAGGAGTCCACGATGATGGGGATGTCCCCCCGGCTCAGCTGCTGGTCCCTCAGAGCGTTGCCGCGGCCCCCTGCTGACGCCTGGATGTCACTGTACCACGCTGCCGAGTCCGCCCGAGACAAGCCCTGCAGGTGAAATGTCCTGACAACGACAAGGGCAGAAAAGAGGGAATGAGGGTTGTCCCAGGGGCAGGTTATCCCCTCCTGCCTGTGACAGGGAGCAGGGCCCAGCCAGGCTGAGCGAGGGACACCCTACCCCACCAAAACACCTCTGCAAGCCCCTCAGTCACAGCCCTGCTGTCCCAATACCTTCCCCACCAGGGATTTGGGATCAGCATCAACCCATCCAGCAGTGCCTTTGCCCTGGGCAGCATCCCGAGAGCAATGCTTGGCTCATTCCCCATCACCCCCACGGCCAGGACTCACCTCCCCATCTCCACCAGCACCAGCAGCTCCTTCTTCTCTGGGGTGTCCGTGGGGGGAACCAGGCCTGCATTGTGGGGAGAAGCTGAGGGGTCAGAGGCAGGCAGGGCCACTACGCAGAGCCTGCCCGGGGGGTGACACGGCTGTGACTCACTGAGCTCCTGCAGGCGCCGCAGGTTGATGCTGTCCTCGGCGCCGCCCTCCTCGGCGGGGCAGATGAAGAGGTGGCCCTTCTGCAGGATGAAGAAGGCGCGCTGCCAGCGCTCGGGGTTCAGCATGCACTTGTAGCGCAGCTGGCCCACGCGCTGGAACTCGTAGCCCAGCAGGCAGTGGCAGCTCACGGGGGTGAACCACTGTGGGAGGGAACGGGAGACGAGCGGGGTGAAGGCACGGCTGCACCCCCGAGGGGTGACCCCCACCAGGATGGGGAGAGGTCACCAGTGAGGATGGGAGCCCCTGGAAGGGAGGACAGTGCTTCCAAGGGTGGATGAAGAGTATGGGGAGCTGTGAGGAGTCACAGTAGGGACACAGGGACAGTCTGGGGACACGTGGGGCTGGCTCACCTTGCCGATGGCACTGGCCCAGGCTTGCAGCGTTTCGGGCCCATCAGTTCCCAGCTGCTGCACCTTTTCCCCGGTGAGGAAGAGCTCAAGGGTGAAGCGAAACCTGCAGAGGATGAACCAGCCCATGAGGACAACCCTGTCCCTGCCCGAGAGCCAGAGCAGCCACTGCACCAAGCAGGGAGCCCAGCCCTGCTGTCTGTGCGCCCCACACTTGCTGGGGGTACCTTTCAGTGGGGCCGGGGCTGGTGACTGCCTGGTGGGCTCTGCTGACCCCCAGGGAGATGAGATCCCCGCTGTCAATGTGGCCCAGGGGCTCCGTGCATTTCTCAGTCTCGAAGAAGAGCAGGGCTCTCTCCAGGGAGCACCACGTGCGCTGGAAGTCTGCAGGAATGGGGGGTCAGTGGCACTGGGGTGGGCACCCTCTGCCTGCCCTCCCACGCTGCCCACACTCACCCTCTTTGCTCTTCCTGGCCCCGGGGAGCCTCGGGGGGGCCGTGGCCCGGTACAGGAACCCGCTGTGTGTCACTGGCTGGGTGATCTCGTTGTAGACACCCTCTGGACCCGGGTCCCGTGTGCGGGGGCTCCCTGTGGGACACAGCGCTGAGGGCGGGGTGGGAGCAGGCACCCACCAAACTGTGGGTACCAGAGGGAGCCCACTCGTGCAGTGTAGGCAGCGGGGTGTGCAGGCATGGGGTTCCCTGAACAGGGACGCCAGAGGAACCCGCTGATCAGAGATTCCAGAGGAATCCTCAAACAGGGCGGGTCCCACAGGGACACCTGACACCCCGAGTGTCCCCAGCCTTGGGGCACGCCAGGAGGGGCAGGGCCAGCCGCAAAGAGGAATTTCCTCCACAGCTCGAGGGTCCTCCTTACCTGACAGGTTCCTGAGCCTTTTGCTCTCTGGTCCCCACCAAAGGTCGGGCCCCGGGGCCACCTCGCTGGCAGCAGGGTCAGAGGCCAGAGCAGCCTCCGAGGATGAGAAGAACTGCAGGATGGTCTTGAGCAGGGCTGGTCCTGCCACTGCAGTGCACAGCGCCTGGGGTGAAACAGGCACATTTAGGGACCAGTCCTGGCTCCTGGAGACCCCAACTCCCCCCCAGGACTGCTCCAAGGCAGCCAAACCAGGGCACAACCTCCCCAAACCTGCCTGGCACGAGGGAGTGAGCACACACAGCCAGGCAGGAGGTGCTGACAGCCACCCCAGAGCTCCTGGTCTGAGGTGCCAGCACCTCGAAGTGTCCCCTACCTGCAGCACCTCCTCCTGAGTGGCGTAGTGGGGGTGGGGCAGGCGGTACCGCCCCTCCCGGTACTTGCGGGCGATGAAATCCCGTCTCTGCTCGGCGCCGCTGTCCGGGGTGATGGCCTCGCTGGCGGGCAGCCGAGCGGCCCAGAACCGGTTGGCTCGGTCATTTCCCAACACGATGAAGAGCTGTGGGAGAGCCCCACGGTCCCAGGGTCAGCAGGAGGAGCAGGATTCCCAGTGTTCCTGAGGGAGACCGTGGGGCTGCTGCCCTGCCCGAGGAGCAGCCTGGCCCCTGGGCACACCATACCCAGCCCTGAGTGCCTCACCTGCATCATTTCATTGCCCATGAATGTCTCACCTGCACAATTTCATTGCAGCCCCCAGTGTCTCACCTGCACAATTTCATTGCAGCCCTGAGTGTCTCACCTGCACAATTTCATTGGACCAGACGCTGGTGTCCAGCTTCAGGCTTTGCACCTTGGAAATGTTGGAGCCCAGGCTGCGGTGCTGCCCTGCAGGGAGCAGGAGAGTCAGCACCCCCCAGCTGCTGGGGAACTGGGCCCAAGTTATGCCCACACCCAGCTGGCCCCATGCCTGCCCAGCCCAGCCCACACCCCCCAAGGATGCCCCTGTGCCCCCGGGAATTCTCCCACCTGCACACTGCTTGCAGATGACCACGCACAGGTTGATGGATGCCCAGTCAGGACTCTGGGCCCAGCAGTCAGCGCAGTATTTGTTGGCTTTGTTGGACCAGATCTTTTCTGCCACCTCGTAGTCGTAGAGCATCTCGGCGATGGCCTCCTGCAGCGCCTCCATCCACTCCCGCTTCTCCCGCTCCGACTCCGCCGTGAAGCTGGGAGCAGCGGCACAGCCCGGCCTCAGGGGGCTGCAGCAGGCAGCAGCCAGCCCCAGCTCCGGGCTGCTCCTCCCTCCTCACCCCCCGGTGATACCTGAACGTTTTGGAGGGGGTGATGAGCTCGAAGCTGCGGCTCTTGGCCTCGCGGATGGTGGAGCCGCGCATCTCGATGAAGCACATGGCAATGCCCATTTTGAAGAACTGCGGTTCAGAGGGACAGAGCTGTTGGTTCTGCTGTCTGAGCACCACCCTGGGCACTGCCTGTGGTGTTGGGGCTGCAACACCCCGTGGCACCCCCAGCATCCCACCCCTGCTTTGCCTGGACAAGCCCCCGCTGCTCTCTCAGCCACCTCTCCTCTGACATGAAGCACCCTGCCAATACATTGTGCCTTCAAATGAAAGGCAACTTCTGCCCACAACCCCTGCAATGTGGCTATCCAGGATTTCTTTTGGGGATTTGAGTCAGGGACAGTCATAAAACAAACATCAACATGAGCCAACACCTCTGAGCTGATGCTGCTTAGTGCACAGCAGGCAACCTGGAAGTGAGGTGATGGAAATAAAAACAGGGGTGCTAAGAAAATTCAGCAGAAAGGAAGTGGGGCACTCTGTGGGCAGCAGCAGCAGCAGCAGCGTGGGAGGTGACAGGGACCAGCTGTCACTGTGAGTCCCCCTTGCAGCAGAGATGTTTGCTGCTGATTCCGTGGCCATTGATCCAGCTGTCCTGGGATGGATTGGGATTGGGATGCTTGGTGTGACCAGGACCAAAATGCCTGGTGGAGATGATGATAATTTGGTGATAGTGAGAAGATTGGGAGGGGGGTCCACCCCTGGTACCCATCACTGCTGCCCTGGGCAGGATCTCCAGCTTCCTGCTCTGCCATTCCCTTTTCCCTGCTCACTCATTTCTCCTCTGCTCTGCCTTTGGCACCAGCCCTGGCTCGGCTCCCTCCATCCCTCTCATCCACATCGGGGTCTGCTCTGGCCACGAACCTGCTCACTCTTGTACAGCCACATCTCAGGCAGGCTCAGGGCTGCGAAAACCTTGGATTTCTGGCCCTTCAGCTCCAGGGTTCCCGACTTCTGGCAGTGGGCAGTGTTGGCAGGCCGGGGCCGGGACCCCACCAGGCGCTGCTCCATCACCTTCTTCTGTAGCGTGGAGCACCACTCATTCCTCTGGGCTGGGGACCAGGCAGGAGGGAGCAGGGCTGAGCCCTTCCCAACAGCCCTGGCACGGTGCAGAGCGCCCAGAGGGCAGGCAGGGGATGTTCTGGGGATGCTCTGGCTGGAGAAGGGAGGCGGGGATGGTTCCTTAGGGCTGGGGGGCCCTGGCCCAGGTTTTCACTCACCCTCGTTCTCAGCACGGAAGACAAAGATCCGATGGCTGGTGATGACCTGGAACTTGTTGTCCTTGGTGGAACGAGCCATTTCAATCACAGACAGTGGGATCACTCCTTTGGGATAGGGCTCCTGGAATGAGCCCCAGGTGGGGTTACCCCCTCTGCTCTTCCCACAGAGCACCTCCATCACCTGGCACATCCTCCACATCCCACTGAGGAGCCCCAAGTAGGGTTATTCCCTCTCCCCTTCCCACAGGGCACATCCATGACCTGGCACATCCTCCACATCCCACCCAGGAGCCCCAGGCATGACCTGGCACATCCTCCACATGCCCTGGGTGCTCTGCTGGTGCTGTCTCACAGCACAGCCTGCGGGCACCAGCAGCCAGGTGGGTGCTGGGGATTCAGGAAGGGATGGATCCATGGCTGGGACCCTGTTTCCAGCAGGACCTTCCCTTTCCTGCTCCCTGTTGGCAGAGGGACCCTTGCTATCCTGGGCTCCCCGTGGCTGAGGCTGTGCTGGGAGCCTTCCAGGCATTGGCTTTTGCACCCTGGTGATGGCAGAGCACTGCTGGCTCCTTCCAGAAGGGTGAGGGGAGGCAAAGGGGATGTGGCAGCTCCCCAGGAGGTGTCAAGGCTCAGTGTCCCCACCCTGCCCCACTCTGCCCGTCAGTACCTTCTCACTGCTGAAGTACATCAGGTTCTTCCCATCGAAACGGACGTAGCGCCTCTGGAAGACATAGTTCCTGTTGGGATGGCAGAAAAACTGTTGGGAAGGGGATGATTCCCCCTCATAGAGCCTTCCTCCTCCCAGGCACGGCTGCACAGGGGGCCTTGCAGCACAGCTGGGGTACCCAGGGGGTTCATCCTCCAAGGGGAGCACAGTGACCAGTGTAGCCCAAGGGGGCTTCACCTATGGGGGCTGCCCCTGGATCCCTGGAAGTGTTCCAGCCCAGTTGGACGAGGCTTGGAGCGACCTGGGACAGCAGAAGGTGTCTCTGCCCATGGCAGGGTGTGGAATGAGATGATCTTAAGGCCTCTCCCAACCCAAATCCTGCAGTGATCCTGCCCCACGTACCCCTGCGGGGACAGCTTGTCCAGCCAGCCGCTGAGCATGGTGGGCCGGGGCTCGCACAGCGACGTGAAGCTGGCGTAGGGCGAGATGGTGAGGTCATCCAGGAGCTCGTCAGGGTACAGGTGGGCTGGCAGGCTGAACGGGGAGCCCGGGGGGCGCGGGGCCTCCACGGTGGAGTAGCCCTCGGTGTCGTTGTGGGCGATGCGCTCGATGAGCCGGCTGCGGCTCTCCTCATCCTCACTGCGGCCCTCGCTGCTGCACTCGCTGCTCGTCCTGCGGTGACAGCGGCTGAGAGGCAGCACTGCAGGGGCCTGGGGGTCCCACCCTGTCTGGGGACACCTGGCACTGCTGCTGGGATCCCATCCCAACCAGGGACATCTGGCACTGCTGCTGGGATCCCACCCTGTCTGGGGACACCTGGCACTGCTGCTGGGATCCCACCCCATGTGGGGACACCTGGCACTGCTGCTGGGATCCCACCCTGTCTGGGGACACCTGGCACTGCTGCTGGGATCCCACCACAACTGGGGACACCGGGCATTGCTGCTGGGATCCCACCCCATCTATGGACACCTGGCACTGCTGCTGGGTTCCCATCCTGTCTGGGGACACCTGGCATTGCTGCTGGGATCCCACCCCATCTATAGACACCTGGCACTGCTGCTGGGTTCCCATCCTGTCTGGGGACACCTGGCATTGCTGCTGGGATCCCACCCCATCTATAGACACCTGGCACTGCTGCTGGCCTCATCCTGACCTGCTTGGGGCACCTGGGGATGGTGGGGTTTGCGTCTCTGTGAGCGCTCAGGAGCCCCCTGGCCACCAGCAGCCCGAGGCTCAGCCAGTCCTATGTGATGGCACAAAAGGTCACCACCTGGGGCTTCCCTGCTCTAAGGAATGTCACACGGGCTGTGGGCCTGGTATTTCTGGGTCTGAGAGATT